>PVJH01023468.1:0-34810 GCA_004026705.1 Nesogale talazaci | reverse complement strand
ATGCCCCAAAAAACAACAACAGCAAAAATAATAAACTGACACTTTCTGAATATTTTATACAAGTTTGAATGATTTGGTAAAACTTAATTAGTTCAATTCTTAAATGGAACTTGAATTAGTTCAGGTTAAAAGGTAGGAAATGTAAGTATTTATAGAAGAATATTGAGGTGTACTATAAGAACACATTATATTAAGATTAAGCCTAGTTATTTTAATCTAGTATATTATTTTTATCTCAACTGTAATTCAGAATGCCTTAAGGATTATTGGTGGTATGGTGGGCTCTGAGTTGAGCTGATAGCCACAAGGTTTAGCAGTTTGAGCCCACCAGCTACTCTGAGGAAGAAAGATAAGGTTTGTCTGGCTTGCCTAAACATTTTGTCATAAAAACCCAAAAGGGCACTTCTGCTCTGCCCTGTAAAACCACTGAATCAGAATCGACTTGACAGTGATATTTTTTCTTGGTTTGTTTTTTAAAATTCAACTTAAGTTTAAGACAGCCTTGAAGAAGATATTAGGGTAATTGTTAATTTTTTAAAATAATTTTTCTGTGTTTTTGGCGATATTTTACAGAGTAGATTAAGATATGTCTTTATAATTTATTTTTTTTATGTAGTTATGTTTATTATCTCTCCCCCCCCCCTCCCCCCAGCAATCTTGCAAGAGGCAGAAGTGTGACATTGAGTTGAGTGAGACGGGTGTGTAGGTGGGTTGGCGAGGAGCCCTTCTCTTGATGCAGGCCTGTGACTTACCAAGGAATGGCTGCTTCCACCGCAGGGCACGTTTACTCTTTTGCTTCAAGGAAAAGGGTTTCTTGAGGGAACAGCTTTACTTCCATTAAGGATTTGTTTGGACCAACTGAGTTACATCTCTCCTAGGAAAGGTGCTCAGTAACTTGAATTCATCCCATGGAAATCCTTTGGAAGCTACAAAATCAAAGAAGATATGTCTTTTTTTTTTTTTGGCATCACTGCCCTGGTGGGAGATAGGTCTTTATAATTTCTATGCACCTTGTTTAATGGGAATGATCTTTGCCACAGTACAAAGTGGTACTCCTTCCAAAGGAACTCCCTCCTCCCACCCTCTTAGCTATGAATTTAAATTTTCCTATAAAACCACCTTATCATTTTCAAAGTACTCGCTGCATTACACTTAATACATTTGTCAAGTCTGCTATTCCATTCTTAGAAACATTTTTAAACTCATCGGTTTAGAAGGCTGGCAACACTTCTCGTATTTTTTTTCATCACTTTTTCTACACCTTGAAATCGCTGTCCTTTTGTGTCTCTCTTCATTCACAGAAACAAAAAGAAGTTGCACGGAGTGAGGTAAGGTGAAACAAGAGAGAGAGGCAAGATATTTTTTGCCAAAAACTGATGCACTGAAATGGTTGTGTGAACAGGTACATTGTTGTGGTGGCAAATTCAGGTCTCTGTCTGCCACAAATCAGACCTTTTTTTTTGTCACACACGTTTACTCTATCTTCTTTTTTTTTTTTTTGGCATCACTGCTCTCCGGTGGTGGGAGGAGGAGGCCCAGCCCCACTGCTGGAATTGAACCTCCGTCCCAGTGGGCCGCAGTCCCGTGCAAAACCACTACGCCACCAGGGCTCAGCCCTACTCTATCTTCTTATAACCTCTAAATTAAAGTGACCAGATTTTAGCATTGGTAAAGCGGGACATCATTGATGGATTGGGGGTGGGAGGGATATTCCCTTCCCATTCTTCTGCCATTCCCTAGCTTGTCAAAAAAATTGTGACTTTTTAAAAACATCATGGAATGCAGAAAAAAATGTTTAAAGCAGGACGTCTGGTTACATTAAATAGAAAGCTTTATTAACAGTCTGACATGGTGGAATGAACTTCAAATGCACTACAAGCCAACATTTTAATTTTAAATTATTTTACGGGCCTCATCCAACACTTATGATCAATACCTTACCTACACCAATTGTTTGTAGTCCACTTTTGCACATTAGTTGCCATCATTCTTGAAACATCCTTCTTCCACTGAGTCCTCCAGTATCAGCTCCACATATTTCCTCTCCCCCATGAACCCTTAATAATTTACAAGTTATCTTTATTCTTGTCATATCATACACTGTCCAATGTGTCCCTTCACCCACTTCCCTGTTGTCTGTATCCCAGGGAGGAGATCATATGTAAATCCCTGCAATTGGTTCCCCCTTTCTACTCCACCTCCCCTCTACCCTCCTCAAGCCTCAACATTTTTGTCTGTTTGGGAACTTGTCAGACATCCAGAATGAGTTTTGTCATCAATCGACATTTAATCTTTTTTGAAGTGAGAAAACCACTTAGACACTTGCGTGTTTCCCATAGTGCTGTCCTTGTAAGCTATGTTCAGCATCACAACAGTTTGTGCAGCATTTTACCTCAAGGCAGAACAAAATTTCATAGCCACATGCTGTTGTCTTAAGTCAGCCATCACGAAAAATGAGGTTCAAGTGAAACTGCTTTTACAAAAATATTCCGTGTGACCAGAGAGCAACGTTCTCAAGTGATACCATTGGGTACATTAACTCATAGTGAATTGCTCAGATGTCTGCCTAGTGATAAAAATGCAGACTATAGGCTGAGTCCTGGTGGCATAGTGGTTGTGTGCGGGACTGTAGCCCACAGGGTTTATGGTTCATATCCAGCAGCAGCTCTCCAGGAGCAAGGCTGGGTTCCTACTCCCACCAGGGCAGTGGTACCCCCCCCCCCCCCACACACACACACACACAAATACATACTACAAAAGTTCCTCCGCCTGGAACAATTCCGGAATTTTGGGGGTACTTCACCGTATCTCTTGACTGTGTTCCAGTTTCATTTCCAGTGTTCCAGTCACTTATCTTTGCATTTTTGCTGTGGAGTAAATGTTGACCTCTTAGTCTCATTTGGTTGTATTTTTAGTAAAGTGCTGTACTTATAGGTAACATCCATAGTTTGAGTTTTAGATTGGAGGAGTAACTTTACAGCAATCTCCAGGAGCCCTTTGGTCCAGTAAGGCTGACTTTTCTTAAGAATTTAAGCTTTGAAAAAAAAAAAAAGAATTTAAGCTTTGGTCTATATTTTTCTTTAATTTTATTTAGGACCATCTATTGTGATGCCGATCACTATCTTCTTGTTCGATCTTAAGTTAGAGGAGACCATGCTTCCCGTAGGCTATTTCCCCCTAGATTGTTCTGCCATACTCTTGCTCCTAATGAATAGAGACCAATAGCTATATCTTCAAATGGCTGCTTAAAACTTTTAAGAGGCTGCTGTACATACTGTATACTGTATATACTGTGCACAAGCCAAGATTTTCAGCACATTTTCAATGCAGTTTTGTGGTAAAATTAGGTGTTTCAGCTGATAATCGGGTTGACTTATACTCAACTTTATACAGTAGATTCTTCACTAGGGTGCAGAACATGAACTTTGTAAACTACATTATGCCAGTTGACTAAATTGTCCTTTGAAGCTAAGGTTTGAAATTTTCACACACAGAAAGCTGATCTCACAAGGTGGGTCCGAGAATTGTAATTGTGTCTTCTATGAATAAATTAAGGATCCCTGATGGCATAGTGGGTTATGTATTGAGCTAACCTCAAGGTCATCAGCTTAAAACTACCAAGAATCCACAGGGAAAAGATAAGGAAACTGAAAAGGGGGTAGTTCTGTTTTGTCTCTTAGGACCACTATATAGGAATTGACACAAGAAATCAACTTGATGGCACTGAATTTGTGTAAGTATCAAAGACAGCTTTAAATATTCTATGGAAAAATCAAATGAACTTTTTGAAGCCTCCTTATATGTACCTGCATACACATATCTATACTTAAACATATAGGTAGATCTTTCTGTGTATACATGCACACACCTATATCTATAATACATCAATTTTAAGAGTTTTGATGAATTTATGGTCCTGTTAATTGCACCTCTGTTAAGATGTAGAGCATTTCCATCACCCTCAAAAAAGTAACTTCTGGATATCTTTTAAGTTGGTCTTACATCCTGTCCTCACAGTCTATTGCAACCAATAATTTGCCTCCGTCACAATATTTTTTGCCTTTTTTGTAATTTTACATAAGTGGGTTCACTTAATATGAGGATTAGTAAAAAATTATTGGTAAAAAATGTTAAAAGTTCTATTAGGACAAAAATACTGAGTTATCCTTTTACCAAGCCTACACATAGTTTTGAAGAGGCAGTGTTTTCATCTCTGTAGACGAGTGGTTCTCAACCTTTCTTATGCCGCCATCCTTTAATATAGTTCATATTGTGGTGACCCTCCCCCAACCATCAAATTATTTGTGTTGCTACTTTATCACTGTAATTTTGCTGCTGTTAGGGATCAAGTGACCCTTGTGAGAGGGTCATCGGACACCCCACTCCCACCCTGCCCCAAGGTTGAGAACCGGTGCTCTGGCCGCTCCTAAAGAATTCTCCACTCTTTGACACCATGTCAAGACCCATTGTGTTCCTTTTCAATGATCGTTGAGTTAGTTGAAAGAAAAAAAAGTGAAAGGTCAAATCAAGGTTAGAGGGTGGGTGGAGTTAAGGTTTCCCATTGTCAAGATGGGAAAGAATAATACTTGGAAGGACTCTCTGACCTTTTTCCACCAATGCAGTTTTCCATTTTATTAATTTTTTTATATTAAATGTCCATGATCATGCTTTGTCCTCAGGAAAGCCTGACTCTGCCTTAGGGCATGATTATCTACATCATTGGTTAATGATTAGAAGGAATAGGTAAATGTGTAGAGAAGATAATTAGATTAATGGTTTTTGGGGGTTATATCTGGAGAGGTTGAGTTGAAATGGGCAACTAATAACTAAGTCTTTAGAAAAAAAGAGAATATTCTAAACTGGATTGTGATGGTTATTCTGCAACTCGATATGTGGGAACAGGCTCAGCAAGCAGGGAAGTGAGGGCATGGGAGTCAACCAATCGGATACACAGGCTCCGGAGGCTAGGCTCAGTGGCACAGATCTAACTTTATTAAAGCTTAGGGCTGAGCCCCAGTGGCGTAGTGGTTGTGCGCGGGACTGCGGCCCACTGGGACGGAGGTTCAATTCCAGCAGTGGGGCTGGGCCTCCTACTCCCACCACCGGAGAGCAGTGATGCCCAAAAAAAAAAAAAAAACTTTATTAAAGCTTTTCCAAGGCCTATATAGGTTTAGTTGACCAACCAGATAACTACTTTCACATACTTCCTGGTTTCCAAACACATCCTTGTAAGGTCACAGGTGTGCAACATTAAAAGCAATTGGCCCATGCTGGGTTATGTAAATGAGATGTAGCTGACTGAGCCACCCTGTCAATTGTCGTACAAGAGGAACTTCATTCAATCACATTATAAGACCAACCACTCAATTGTATTACAATTGTCTTCCAATCAGATTAATCAGATTAAAGGATCTTGCCGTCCAATTACAAGATTTTTTGCTGTTACTTTGGAGAAGCTAGAAGCATTCTGATAGGCTGTGTTTCAGTGGTTAAAGCCGAAGGTTGTCAGATGAGCTGGCCTGGGGTCCTATTTACCTCGAGACTGGAGTTTTTCCAGGACTCAGGGATACTCAGCAGCTGCAACCAGACTCAAGACCAGAATAACCCAGGAGATTTAGCACGGGTTCCAGCTACCTAAGGGTGCAGATGCCTCGCAGCTTCAAGAACTGTTCAGGAGTCGCAGCAGTACCCTGAGTTTTCTACACCTCTCCCCCAGATCCACAGTCCTGCCAAGATCACCCCCACATTGATATGATTGACTGTTGATAATATGTAGATTATATACCAATCAAACTGTAGGAAAGAAAGAATTCAATGGAGGCTTAATCTGTGTGAGGACTCCAAACAGATTTTGAGCTATCACTGTCAGCCTTACAGTCTGCTTAAGCTCCAATATTGTTCCCTCCTTCAGCCTTCCATTTTATTACTTATAATCCCTGGATCACACAGACTGCTGTGCTCCATGTGAACTTAGTCGTCACTTCACTTAGCTGCTTGTTTTAAGAAGAGCCTTTAAGACCCCAGAAGCCGATACCTTCTGAAATCTTGTCCACATTTTGCTATATGCTCATAGGCAGGGTGGTTTCTTCGTACATTGAGTCGGACTCACATCATTAGAACTATTCTCAGAACATAGCCTTCTTTTTTATCATTGTGCTTTATTAATTGCCTCTAACTGCAACTATAATTTCCCATCTCACACCATACACCCTAAAAATGTCAAGAGAATGGGTGACTGATCATTCGACTGAGTGCAGCATAGAACTGACAGCTCTTTAGGTATCTCTAGCAAAGGTCTTTAGAATGTTTGAGGCCTTTTAGGAAAAGTAAAAGACTGTATTTTAGGGGAAAAAAATGACTAGTGGGGGAAAATCATACGTGGGTATGTAGAATATACTTTTCCATAGGAAAGCACAGTGAATGTTATGTTGATAAAACTTAAGTATCATTGCACATCAGTAAATATATACGTGAAACAAAATTAATATATGTAATAAGTTTTATTTTAGCACTGATGTGTGCAGGGCCAGTGGGTTAGCCATATTAACTAACTCCCACCAAATTACGTTTTCATGCATGGAACCACTAAAAAAGTAGGGAACGATACTATTACGATTTAGCTATGAGTAATTGTGAACAGAATTCCCTGGGGTGGTGTAACCTGCTGTGTATAAATTGAACCTTTTGAGAAGCAGGTGGAGATATCTCATTGCCAGCAAAAGGAGTACTGTGTGTTGACTGGACCAAAGGTACCTGTGCAGTGAACCTCTTGGATTCAGAAGACAGCTCTAACATGGGAGAAGCCGCAGCAGTGCCAGAAACTAGAACATTAAAAAGTGATGGACCTCCCAACCTACAGAGCAAATGGAGCTCAGTGCTTTTTTGCAGGAAGCTGGCTTTTGGAATGGGTTGCCTGTGGACACTTAAACCAAGAAACTGGGTTTGTTGACCCATGGACTTTGAGCTGAGTAACTTCAAGTGTATAGTAGAGTGATACACTTGTTTTGGCATTTATTTTCAGACCTGGAAACACTTTGTAACATGACCTGACAAACAACTATCCTTATTATTTCTCTCTTGCATCACAACTTGTTCATTTACTTAATAAATTATGGATTTTTTCTTCCAAGTTCTGTATAGCCATTGCGATAGATATTAGAACCTAGAGATAAAAATAGTGAACACTAATTAAAACAACATAATTTGTAAATAAAGTCTATTGGAGTTTATTTAATTGTAAATTCAATTGCAGAAAAATTGCTGGCTGCACAGACTAGTTTTGGCATGAAGTAGCCAATCATTAAGTGTTAAGCAGTTATTGTTACTCTCCATCCTTAGTTGTTGCCTACTATCAATCTGCTTTCTATCTATAGAGATTTATCTATTCTGATATTTCTTATAAATGGAATCATGCAGTATACTATTTTTATTTTCTCAATTTATTTATTTATTTGGGGGGGCGCATCACTGCCCTCTGGTAGTCGTGGGGGCTACCCAGCCTTGCTGCTGCTGGATTTGAACCGCCAAGCCAGTGGGCTGCAGTCCTGCACTCAACCACTACGCCACCGGGGCTCAGCCCCCAGTATACTATTTTTAAACATCTACCTCTGTCACTGAATATGTTATTTAAAGTTTATCCTTGTTGTAGCATGTCACTAGAACATCAGTCCATTTTATGACTATAATATAATCCATTTCACACTTGTATCACATTTTGTTTGTTTATTCCTCTGTTGAACATTAGAACTATTTATGTGATGGTGCTGCAATGAGCATTCATGTGCAGTGCCTAGTTTCTTTTTTTTTGCGGGGGGAGGGAGTACATCACTGCTCTGGTGGGAATAGGAAGCCCAGTCTTGCTCCTGGAAAGGTGCTGCTGGATTTGAACCACCAACCCTGTGGGGCACAGTACCACACACAACCACTACGCCAGTGGGGCTAAGCCCCCTAGTTCCACTATTTTGGGTATGTTTATGAGTGGAATTGCCAAATTATATAATGAGTCTGTGTAGATGCTTTTGAGGAACTACCAGATTGTTTTCCATAACAGGTACATCAGTTTCCATTCCCACTTCTAAGGTATTATGAATTCTAGTTTCTCCACATCATTGCCAATGTTTGCATGTTCAGTATTTTGAGACAATACTAATGTCAAGTAATGTCTCCTTATGGTTTTGATTTCTTCTCTATAAAGACTGGTGATGCGGAGCCTATTTTCACATATTTATGGACTATTTGTATATCTTTGGAGACATAACTTCAAGTTCTTTCCCTTTTTCCAATTGAGTTCAATTTGATAAAAGTCCAAATTATTTAGGGTTTTTTATTTCTGGGATTCCCCCCCCCCCCCCCCATAAATCCATTGCTATATCCAAGCATTAGATTTAACCCTACATTTTCTTAGGCAAGTTTTATAGTGTTTGTTCATACAAGTTTGATCCATTCTGAGTTGGTTATATGGTGTAGTTATTAAAGACACCATCTTTTTGCTCTCATTTAATAATTTTGACACCTATGTCAAAAGTCAGTCAGCCATAACTGTTTGAGTTTATTTCTGAATTCTCATTTTTACTCCATGGTCTGTATCAGAAAACTTCATAAAATTCCTGGGAAAATGGAATTTAAAGGTACCATATGTACTCCAGTATAAGCTGACCTGAATGTCAGCTGAGGACCTAATTTTGGCACCACAACTGCATTTATAGTGTGCTGGAAAACTCAGCTTATACACAAGCATATCTAGTAATAGAATCCCTTTACCCCCAATCAACTTTTTTTTTTTTTGGTGTGATATCACTTCCCTGGTGGGCCAATCAACTTTTTGAAGCCCTCTTATTTATGTGCAACTTGCTTCTAATTTCATTTTTAGGTTATTTAGTATTGTTAAATACAAGTATTATATAAAACTTCCATCTGTTTTCTGTGTGTTTTGTATCATGAAATTTTTCTGAATATATTGTTTAGCTCTAGTAGCATTTTTGTCATCTCATATAGGTCACAGAGTTAGAATGGACTCGATTGTAGTAAGTGAACTTTCTTGTAGATTCTTTGGAACTTTGTGTATATGAAATTGTCAGGTACTTTATTACTGGTAGAAGTTCAATCAGCCCTCATTACTCTCTGAAGTAGAAGGGTAGGGTGCCTTTTAATTCAGGGTGATAGTACACATTCAAGCTTCTAATATTCTGAAGAAGGAATAAGAGTGGGTTCCTAGTTACTCTGAGATTGTGGTAAAAGCCTAGTTCTCCACATAACCTTTCCTGATGGGATGAATAAAGGTTCCATGTTGTTTGACTCAAAAAAAACCTCCCCAAAGTCAAAAATGACTGCCATCGAGTAAGGGCGGACTTAGTGACCGCTGTGGGTTTCCAAGACTAACTGTTCATAGAATTAGAAAGCCTGGTCTCTCTCCTATTGAGCTGCTGGTTTTCAGTGGCCAACCATGAGGATCACAGCTCAAACTATAACCACTACATCACCAGGACTCCATTGGAGTTTTATTGGGTGGCAATCATGGCTCTGCTTACTCTCCTGGTCCCCGTCCCCACTCTTTCACTGCAGCCCCACTGAAATTCTTTGTAATCTGGGAAGCCTGAGTAGCAGTATCTATATGGAGAATGAGAATGGCATGCTTTCTGTGGTATCTGTGATGGGAGAGACAGAATCTGAATTACTGCTGAATGTGAGGGTGCTTCTAAATTTTAAGGTTTCCAGTATCAATTCCTACTTTTCCAACATGTACACTTTCAATCTTAATTTTAAGATTTGCAGTGTAAGCTATTTAAAAAGATGTGGTTGAAATTTTGAGTTTCCACCAAAGTGATACTGTCTTGGCAAAAGTGATCTCTCTAGTAAAGGAAAGTTATTGTGAAAAACGTTTTTTTTTTTCTTGCTGACCTGCACCTTTTTCAGTCCTTCTCTAGAAAGACCTAGTTTCTCTTGTTGATTGCCTCTGCCTGACCACTTATATACTTCTCTGTGTGAAGTCCAGGAATGCATAGAAGGCAAACAGGAAATCCAAGGAACTCACTGTAGTGTTGTCCCAGAGGTCCTTCAGTGGTTAACCTTCTCTTTCTTAATTTTGTTTTTATATGTTGCATTCAGAAATATTAGCTATCTGTAGTGTGGGAGGAAGGCATAGATATGTATTCCTCTTGTATGAGACGGGATCTCTTACATGGTTTAAAAGTCTATTAACTTATTTTAAGGGCTGAGCCCCAATGGCGTAAGTGGTTGAGTACGGGACTGCGGCCTACAGGATTGGCGGTTCAAATCCAGCTGCAGCTTTCAGGAGCAGCACTGGGTAGCACCCACACCACCAGAGGCAGTGATGCCCCCCCCCAAAAAAACAAGCTTATTTTAAAAACAAAATACTCAAAAGTTATTTCATTCTTAAAAATATATTAGCAGGCTGAGCCCCGGTGGCATAGTGGTTGTGCGCGGGACTGCAGCCCACTGGGTCGGAGGTTCAATTCCAGCAGTGGGGCTGGGCCTCCTACTCCCACCACCGGAGAGCAGTGGTGCCCCCCCCCCCAAAAAAAAATATATATATTACCAACTCATAACTTATTAAGTTGTACTTGGTTGTATTTAGCTTAAGTATATTCAATGTTGTAGATACAGATTTTTATATAAAAGCATTAATTTTTTTCCTTAGGATTATGTACTGAAGGACTCTACCGTGTCAGCGGAAACAAAACTGATCAAGACAATATTCAAAAACAATTTGATCAAGGTAAAAAGTTGATTGTTTCATTTTCCTTTTTGGAATTTCATGATGGGAAGATGTACTTTAATTTTAAAATCTCTGGCTGAGCCCTGGTGGCCTAGTGGTTGTGTGTAGGACTGCAGCCCACAAGGTTGGTGGTTTGAATCCAACAGCAGCTCTCCAGGAGCAAGGCTGGGCTTCCTACTCCCACCAGGGCCAGTGACGCCACAAAAAAAACATGTTTTTTAATCTCCTAAGGAATCTAAGGAAAGAAGAAGAAAAATGACATAAGATTTTCCTTTTAAAAAAAAAACCCAAAATAAGCATCAAAGTAAACCTTTAGGACAGAGCAGAACTGTCCGGGTGGGTTTCCAAGGCTATGGTTTTCTATTGTAGCAGAAAGCCTCATCTTTCTCCTACAGAATGCTTGAGTAGCTCAAATTTTACTAACATTTTACTAACAATCCAACATGTATGTAGCACACCAAACCAGAATTAATAAACATTAATAAATTAATAAAACAAATAGTAGTGTCAAGGAACCAAATAACTTAAGTACACAGTAAGGAGTGTCAATATTATAGAGTTGTTTGGTATTAAGGAGTTGAGTATAGGCAGTCTTGGGATTTAAACAGGTCTGAAGTTGATTGTGTTTAAATTTTTGGTGCAAGTAGGGCTTGATTTGATTGTTTCACAATGAGAGCAAGTTTACGTAAGCATAAAGATGGATTTTAAGCCAAGAGAGCACTGCCACTCTCAAAGCTGAGGGCTGACGGCAGTACTTTGAATATTGTGCCTCTCCTGCCAATAATTCAATCTCATTTACCAGGATTCTGACAGAATCCTGCCTCTTCGAAATCTCCCATTTCAGGTCTTTGACTCATGATTTTCCCATTGCATTTATTTTGCTGAATCTTCAAATTGTGAAAGTTTTGTTGATTTTGCTTTGTCATATAGTAAACCAGTTTATATAAGTTGAAAGCCTTGTTTAAAGGACAAATAGAAACTGTCAGATATTAGTAATCCAGGGTCAAAGAAATTATAAGAAGTGTAGTATAAAAATGGAAATAGGTGATATGAAGCCCTCTTTTGGGAATGGGAGAAAAACATTGATGCTGGTAATAAGCAATTTGATCAGGTAAATAAATTGCTATATTTTTAATGTAGGTATAAAATCAGAAGAGGAGCTAGTAAATAAGGAATTGAGGTACTAAAAAGAAAATCTAGGTATTCAAGCAAAGTCCAGAGAATGGGCTAGATTTTGCTTTAGAAATGATTGAGAAACTATCTCTTATTCTGAGACTGTAGGGAATGGTTGAAAACAATATATTTTGAAGAGTTTCATTGCACATTTGCCTTCACGCTGTCTCCTCCTATATATAATTCATTTCTTTAAGAAGCTATCTTGCAATTAAACTGACAGTTACTGAATCCCTACCATAAAAATTAGAAAAGCAGTATGATGGGTTGACATCTCTATATAATGACATATGTCCCACACTTATTCAAGTTTTTTTAAATTATGGACTTAAAAATATATGTGGACCATGGAATTCAAGAGAATTCCATAAACTTCATTTCAGTACTAGCCCCATTTAGGTCAATATACTTTTGTAAATAATAATATGAACAATTTAGTCATCATTATAGGATTGAAGTTTCTGGGAATTTTACCATATGAGTATTTTTTGCATTATTTAGGAAAGAAAAGTGGGTGCATTTTTAAGATTAGGAAAATAAAGGGAAGCTAGAAGGAACCAGATCAGGGTGGTACAGTAGATACCTAATGATCTCCCGGGGGAAAAATATCACCTCATTTGGTGAGAGAAATAAGCAGGAGCATTATCAATCTGTGGAACTCTCCAGGGAGGGATGCTGTCCAGAGCATTCTCTGCTAAAGCTTTCTCAGACTATCTCAAAACACTGTTAGCAAACAGTGTCATTCTTTGGCTTACCAGAAAATCCACATGCAAAATGCCTTGCATACCCTAGCATACTTTGTTGGGTGACCTTTGCTTTTGAGTAGCCCACTTTGTATAGTCTGGGCTACTTCCACTTCTTGGTAGCCATTGCTGTGTTTTCAGATCACACTGGTCAAGCCATATGTCGCATCCTGTTATATTTGTTGTAAGAATTGCAGCAGAGCTCGGTGGTTGCAGGAATGAAAACCTGGTGGCTGCTGCCTTGGAAAAAGAAATGCAGCAAAATCTTGGTCCAACTTGTTTAAAGTTTCCATTGAAAGTGCTGTTAACACCAATCCCAACTATGTGGATAGCTGTCCCGCCCCCAGGAGGAATTTACTTCAGAGGACAGCGTTGAAGCTGCAGCTCAGGGAGAGGGACATGTCTGATCAGGGGACCCGAGAGCAAATGAAGGGGAATGAAGAGAGAGTGGAGCACAGTCTTGACTTACCAATCCTTGAGGATGATATCCCCACTGAGAACAGCCTGTGCACAGAGAGGACCACATGGTTGACTCCACTATGAGACACAACATCCCTAACTGACCCATAGACTTACAAGGGACAACATTGGAGACACAGTATGCTAATTGTGCCTGATCTGACCCCACCACACCGAGGCAAAACACTAAGGGAGTGTAACAGAACAGCATGAGGAGCAGAGCAAGGAAGTAGCACCCCATCAGACTCAACTGGAGTCTCCTAAAGGCCACAAACAGACCTTGAACTGTTTACAGGATTTTCTTTTCTGTGTTTAGTTTTTTGTTTTATTTTCTTTGGTTGCTTTGTTTTGCTCTGCCTTGTCAGAAGTACTGAAACCCAAGTGAAGGCTTGTTGTGATAGTGGGACAAGAAGAAAGTAAAGGGAAATAGAGGAAAGAACTAGGAGGCAAAGGGCATTTATAAAAGTCTAGATAAAAGCATGTACGTAATATAAATATATTTATATTTGACGATGGGTAAATTGATTTGTGTGCATATATTTATATGTTTAGTTTTAAGGTAACAGATGGACATTGGGTCTCCACTCAAGTACTCCCTCAATGCAAGAACACTTTGTTCTATTAAACTGGCATTCTATGATGCTCACCTTCCAGACAGGATTGCTGAAGACAAAGTGGGTTCATAAGCAAAAGTAGTAAAGGAAGGATGATAGTGCCTGGCTATCAAAAAATAGCCTTAAAGGCTTGAAGATACAAAAGTGACCATCTAGATCAGAAGCAGCAAGGCTGTGTCGAAGACGCCCTGTGTGTTCACGAGGTGCCAAAGTGATCAAAAAATTGCATGTTCACCTTCCTGACAAGATCTTTGAAGACAAATGGGTGCATAAGCAAATGTGAAGAAAGCTGATGGAGCCTGGCTGGCTAAAAAAACGCGGCTGGGGTCTTAAAGGCTTGAATATAAGTAAGCAGCCATGTAGCCAAGAAGCAACAAAGCCCATGTGAAAGAAGCACATCAGTTATCAAAGAACCAAAAAAAAAATCAACTTAGATATCCCCTTACAGAAGTAGGAGATGAGCCAGTCAGGGTGCAATATAACAGCAATGAAACATGCAACTTTCCTCTAATTCCTAAATGCTTCCGCTTCCTCCCCTCCACTATAATGATCCCAATTTTCCCTTATAAATCTGGCTAGACCAGAGGATGTACACTGGTACCAAAAAGAACTGGAAATGGGGAATCCAGGACAGATGATCCCTTCAGGACCAGTGCTAAGAGGAGGGTAGGGTAGAAACAGGGAACCGATTGGAAGAGAACTACATAAAGCCTCCTCTCTGGGAAATGAACATCAGAAAAGTGGATAAAGGGAGACATTGGGCAGTGTAAGATATGACATAATAACATTTTGAAAGGTTCACGAAGGAGGGAAAAATGAGCTGATACAAAGGGTTCAGTAGAAAGCCAGTGTTTTGAGAATGATGATGGCAACAAATGTACAAATGTGCTTGATACAGTGGACGTAAGTATGGATTGTTTTAAGAGTTGTATGAACCCCCAATAAAATGATTTTTTTGGGGGGGGGAGGCATCACTGCTCTCCGGTGGTGGGAGTAGGAGGCCCAGCCCCACTGCTGGAATTGAACCTCCGTCCCAGTGGGCCGCAGTCCAACGCACAACCACTACGCCACCGGGGCTCAGCCCTAATAAAATGGTTTTTTTTTTTTTTGGCATCACTGCTCTCCGGTGGTGGAATTTTTTTTTTAATTAAAAAAAGAAAGCTCTGTTATTGCCTGCATGTAATCTAGGCACAGCAGTTGTGTCCAGAGAGCAGAAAGTTTGCTCAACTTTAATTTTTCAGTCAAAGTTGTGTAACTGAACCAATTCAAATGTGTCTATAATGTTGGCTTTTATTTCTAATATTAATAGTCAGACCCTTTTAGGGGCACAAAAAGACTTTCCTTACAAACGGATATTTCTGCACGTTTGATCCGTAATGTTGTCACATCCTTCTTAAACTAAATTATTTATCTGGTTTGTTTGAGTCATTGTCCCTATAAATTTTTTGTAAAGCAAAGTGATTTAACTATTCTTCTACCCAGGCTTCACGCTGAGTCCTTCAATTGTAGCACATGATCTTTCAAAATGATAACTTAATACTTGTTGCTGCCTAAAACTAGACCGTGTTGTAACATGTCTGTACAAGTTTATTTTGGTACAAAAAAATCTTTGAAATCCATGCATAATTTTCTCAAAATAAGGATTATTTCAAAAGCCTTTTGGAAATCTCTTGTGTATATAAACATTATGAATGTTATATTAGAATTGTATGTATAAATACAATATTACTGGTTATCCAGTAATAATTTAAATATTTGCTATTGTTTAGATTTTACTTTAATATGAGCTCAAAGTTTTAAATATTGACAGAGGTTGATTTTATAACCTTGGAATAGCAAAAGTCCTAAATTTGATGTGAAACCTTGCAAGCATGAATTAAAATGGCAATATGCCATTTAAAAAGCAGAATTCTATATGAGAAGGTGACATTACTTGGGAAGAGTCTCGATTACCTATGCTAACTTAAAGGATTCTTGTCCCTCTTCGGTAAGCATTGAACTGCTAACAGTAGAGTTACTGGCTCAAACTCACCCGCCATTCCATTGGAGAAAGATGAGCCTGTCTCTTCCTGTTCAGATTTTTTAGCCTCAGAAACCTGATCATAGTGTCATTGTGAATTGGAAGCAACTTGATGGCTGTAGGTTTTTGTTTTGAGTGATAGATTTGAAAACTGACTAACAAATATGAAAAACTGCATTAATATTTAAAATAAATATTAAAATGAAACAATTGCATTTGTTACCAGAGTAAAAAGATTGTTGGGCGGGGTGTTCCTCTGGTATCAGTTGAGACCAACCATTTGTAGCACATAGGGATCTTGTTACTGCCAGCATATCTGGAATTAGACTTTCTGATCTGTTTCTGGTTCTCTGCAACCTTTGATCTTTGTACCCCTGGCTACCTAATATCTTTAAAACTCAATTTCATTGTCTCTAATGATCTCTAATGATCAGAATAATTATGAAAAATAATGAAATAATACTGAATGGAGTTTTTGGGTATTAAAATATTGGTACCATCTTTTTAAATATTTTTTTTAATGAAATATAGACTTCAAGGGCCAAATAAGAATTTATATGTAGGCTGAGCTCCTGTGGCATAGTGGTTGTGCGCGGGACTGCGGCCCACTGGGATGGAGGTTCGATTCCAGCTCCACGGAGCAAAGTCTGGGCCTCCTACTCCCACCACCTGAGGGCAGTGATGCCCCTCCCCCCCCAAAAAAAAGAATTTATATGTAAGATTCATCTTAGTTTTTCTTTATGGCCTTGTTTAAATGCTTTATGTAAACAATAGAAAATAGATACTAATAAATGTTAAAGTTCTTTAATATAAGCCATTTGCTTATAAAGGAAAACAATTCTTTGTTCTCATCTATGATCTGTGTAGCTTACTAGGTATTGCTGGCTTTGTCAGGTGCAAACTTACATTAAAAAAATGGGGGGACAAGAATTTTATATATGTAAAGAAAGATTTTCAATGAAAAGACCAATATAGTTTATTCATCCTATAAGAAAGTAAAATTGGCACATGCCGGCCAGTCTTCCAAGACCCTCTGCCAGCATTGAGTGAATGGCCTCCCAAAACCATGACCCAGCCACAACCAATGTCGTAGCTGCCCAAAAAGGGGCCCAAAAAGCCCAGCGGAGGCACAGCCCAGGGTTCCGTGGGCAAGAGGCTACAACAGGAGCTGATGACCCTCATGATGTGTGGCAACAAAAGAATCTTTGCTTTCCCAGAATCAGACATCCTTTTCAAGTGGGTTGGGAACATCCACGGAGCAGCTGGTAGTCTATGAAGACCTGAGGTACAAGCTTTCACTGGAGTTCCCCAGTAGCTACCCTTACACTGTGCCCACATTGAAGTTCCTCATCCTCCTGCTACCACCCCAATGTGGACACGCAGGGTAACATCTACTACCTGGACATCCTGAAGGGCAAGTGGTCTGCCCTGTATGACGTCAAGACTATTCTCCTTTCCATCCAGAACCTTTTGGGAGAGCCCAGCATCGACAGCCCTTTGAACACACTTGCTGCCGAACTCTAGAAAACCCCCACAGCCTTTAAGAAATACCTGTAGGAAATCTACTCTGAGCAAATCTCCAGCCAAGAGCCCTGTCTTGGTGTTTTCTCTTCTGTGGATGTCTGTCCTTACCCCCTCACCCCACCCCCACACACCCTTTATTTTTGTGTAGAACTCTTAAGCTGTGGTGTCATTTCTCTTTTGTTTGTTTTTTAAGTTAAGTCTCCATTTGCACCCTTGTGATGATTATATCAAGTAACGTTTGGGGTTGGTTTGAGAAATAAAAAAATTTTTAAAAGAAAGTAGAATTTTTTTGTTTTTGTTTTTTTGGGGTATCACTGCCCTCTGGTGGTGGGTGTACGAGGCCCAGCCTTGCTCCTGCAGAGATGCTGCTGAATTTGAACCTCCATCCCAATGGGCCACAGGAAAGTAAAATTTTTTATGCATATTGTGATTAACATTTTAATTTTGTTTTATAGATCATAATATCAACCTAGTTTCAATGGAAGTAACAGTAAATGCTGTAGCTGGAGCTCTTAAAGCATTCTTTGCTGATCTGCCGGATCCTTTAATTCCATATTCTCTTCATCCGGAGCTATTGGAAGCAGCAAGTAAGTATAAATCTCCCCTTTTTGAGGGCTATGTTAGTACCAATGCTTGGATAAGGATTGTTAAAATGTTGAAGTTAGTCATACGCCAAATTACATAGCTAGTAAAAATTCAACTTGTTTTTTAAAGACATTTTTCTTTAAATATAAAAAAATTAGAATCCCTTAGGGGCAGCTTCAGAGATTATTGAATTTTAACTAGTTTTCAGGTGTTCTATATAAATCATTGCCTTTCGTACAGTGTTTCCAATATGTTCTTTATTGTCTCAGGAAGCATTATCACATATTTAAATTAAACATGATATTCACTCTAATTCCCAACACATTAATTTTTCAGAAATCTTGGATAAAACAGAGCGTTTTCATGCATTGAAGGAAATTGTTAAGAAATTCCACCCTGTAAACTTTGATGTGTTCAGATATGTAATAACACATCTAAACAGGTAATTTTATTTTGTTGTATTTTATAGATAAAACTCACTACATTTCGAAGTGTAATTTTATAAATTAAACAGTATTCTTTTTCGTTTTTTCTAGCCTAGATTTTAATCAGAGTTTTATTTCAAAGGGTAAAGAATAGTTTTAAGTTAACAAAGACAACTTTACCAACTTATTTACAATTAAGAAAATTGAGATTTGGGAAAAAGTTATGTTTAAAGTCACAATAAGTGAGAGTTTTGAAGTTTGATTTGCTTTCTGTGTCACACTGTGTTGCCTTTGTATATTTTGTTTGGGGCATTCCACACAGGGAAATCTAATAAAAACTTTATTTCTGATTAACCTATTGCCTTAAGTATAGAATACTTAGCTTTGCATTATGGTCTTAAAATGTATTGGCCTTGACATTAATGTTTTTTTCCTAGAACTATACCCCTAAATCCTTATTACCAAGTCTAGATGCTCTCAACTTTAAAATGAGAATAGCATCTCATAAAGTTTTTCTCAGGACTAAGCCAAGAGGCTAAACTCATTGTTAATAAGTTGATTCCAATTCCTTAGGATCCTGTAGGGCAGAGTAGCACTACACCACAGGTCTTCCAAGACTTTAAGTTTGACCACATTTTTTCCCCTGAAGATCACCATGCTTTTGATTAAAACTTGAGCACTTACCCACTGCTCCCACGGCTGTTTTTTTTTTTTGCCAGGGTTAAATAGGGTTACTAGTATGTATGGCTTTTTCCTCCCCTCAGAAGTCTGCTCATAATATTTTTTGTTGCCATTTTAATGAACAGAAGTTTTTGTGTTTTTCATTTGCACTGTTGAGTTCCTAAACCAAATCATGTTAATTTGGTACGCCTTAAAGAGATTATCAATTTTTAAGTTTGATTTTTGCTATCAATGTAGTGTAAAATCTCACAAACATGTTTTATAATTCCTCCTTTAAAGTCTGCTTTTAATTTTTAAAAAACCCCAAAACAATATTCTTATATTTTGGGATAATCTGTGAAATTTAATTATTTTTGAAAATTATAATACTGTGCAGTACAGCACTGGTCTGTGGTTTGTTTGTTCTTTATGTAATGTGCACAAGGTCTAGGGATAGTTATCTTTGGTTTGGGCTTAGTGTTCCACAAAAGCAGCCAATAAGGCTCACTGGTTAGCCTAACTGTGGTAGCTCTGAGCCATTACCCACACTCTACTATAGAAAGATGTAGGAGTAGGCTTCTGTAAAGATTTTCATTGTTGTCAAATTGATTCCAACCCAGTAAGTATATAGAACAAAGGAGAAGTGCCCTGAAGTGTTTCTAAAATTTATATGTATCACGGAAGCCAGCTGCCACTTCATTCACCTAAAAAAAATTGGTTCAAACCATCACCTTTATGCTTACCAGCTAAGTGAACTTCCCACTGAGCATCCAGGGTTCTGTAAAGATTGTAACTTCGGAGATCCTATGGTTCTCCTCTGTCCTGTATGTTCCCTATGTGGCAAAATTGACTCAACTATACATATTTTTGTGGTGGCCCAAAGCAGTTGTTAGGCTTTGTTGAAACAAAGTACACAAGACAAGCAATAGTATTTTTGACACATGGAGGTAGAGAGGCCTATGTTATTGTAGGAGAGTAAAAGATGTGAAGAGTAAAGAGATGTGATCAAAAGGGAAGAATGGTAGCAAATCATACAGAACTAGACTACTTAAAATGCTCTCGGAAGGTGATGTGTTGACTGACTTTACTGACAAGGCATTAACCTTAAAATATAAGTCACCTATGTTGCTAAGTACACTGTTGAATTTATTATTTCTTATTTATTTATTTTTGGGGGGTGGGGCAACACTGCTCTCCGGTGGTGGGAGTAGGAGGCCCAGCCCCACTGATGGAATTGAACCTCTGTCTCAGTGGGCCGCAGTCCGGCACACAACCACTACTCCACCAGCGCTCAGCCCCTGAATTTATTTATTTTTTTTTTTAAGGAAGACTGGTGTTTTTTGTTTGTTTTTTTTGGAACCCTTTTTTAATAAAAGAAGCATTGCATGTTTTGTTATCTCTATTACTCTGAGTTGCATGAAGAGCAGAGGAAATAGCATGGTAAGACTTAAAAGTTTTGGGCTGAGCCCTGGTGGCGTAGTGGTTGTTCGCGGGAATGCGGCCCACTGGGATGGAGGTTCACTTCCAGCTCCACAGGAGCAAAGGCTGGGCCTCCTACTCCCAACACCAGAGGACAGTGATGCCCCAAAAAACAAACAAAACAAAACAAAAAAAAGGCTTAAGGCTGAGCCCCGGTGGTGTAGTGGTTGTGTGCGGGACTGCAGCCCACTGGGATGGAGGTTCAATTCCAGCTCCCCGGAGCAAAGGCTGGACCTCCTACTCCCACCACCAGGGGCAGTGATGCCGCCCCCCCCAAAAAAAACAAAAACAAAAACAAAAAAACAAACCAAATAAAAGACTTAAAAGTTTTAAGGATTGCTTGACCACACTGAAGGAGGGATTTGATACCCCCAAGTTTTGGGGACACCACAGCGGAAAAAACTTATCTCCCCCCCCCCCCCAAAAAAAAACAAACAAACAACCTTACCCATTTCTTGGAGCTTACATTCTAGCATAGGAACTTAATCATCAATAAATACAGAGTTTGGGTAAATTGCAACGACCAGAAAACTACTGTATGGAGTTACTCTTTTATTGTTGTTGGTAAGTGCCATCCAGTGTGTTCCAACTCATAAAGTAATGAGACACCATCTAATTCTTATGGTCAATAGTCATTGAACTAGACTGGCTGCTCTGAAAAGCCAGTTTTGCATTTTTCCCGGGATCCGCTTGATGCAGCCACCACCGCGGACTCGGGCTGCTCTCTCGCCAGAGTCGCCGAACTCGCGCCTCCTTTTTAATCCGCTGTACCGGATCCCCAGCGTGCCCACCAAGTCAGACGTGGCCATGGACACCAGCTCCGAGATCACCACCAAGAACGTAAAGGAGAAGGAGGTGGTGGAGGAGGCAAAGAATGGAAGGGATGCCCCCGCTAGCGGGAACGCTAATGAGGAAAATAGAGAACCAGGGGGCTGACAACGAGGTAGACGAAGAGGAAGGAGGTGGGGAAGAGGAGGAGGAAGTTAAGGAAGGTGATGGTGAAGATGAAGATGAGGAGGCTGAGGCAGCTACAGCAAACGGGCAGCTGAAGATGACGGGGATGATGTTGTGGACACCAAGAAGCAGAAGACTGAAGATGATTAGACAGCAAAAAGGAAAAGTTCACCTTAAAATAGTCATTGGACTAAATGTTTTCCATATATTATGGGGTTTTTCCTCATTATTTGTCTTTCCTCTGAACAAGCAGAAACTAATAGTTGCACCTTAGATTGCGATTCAAGAGCTTGACGACCCCACATACCACTCAAAAAGAGAAATGCAGAACACTATTTTTTTTTTATTTATTTATTTTTTTTTTAGGCATCACTGCCCTGGTGGTGGGAGTAGGAGGCCCAGCCTTTGCTCCTGTGAGTGGGAATTGAACCTCCGTCCCAGTGGGCCGCAGTCCCGTGCACAACCACTACGCCACCGGGACTCAGCCCTGTAGAATACTATTTTTGTGAACTATGTTATGCCATACCCCAAGAGTATGGTCCTGAACCTCCAGGTCCAGTGACTTATTTCCTCAAGCTGTTGTTATGTCTAAGATATTTTCACATTGCTGTCCCCATATGCTCCACCATATTCATGGATATATTTGCCTCAAAGGTAGGTAGGTAGGTAATTACTCACACTCACACCCATGTGTGTTCAGCTTAGGTGTTTATTCAAGCATCTGCTTGTATATCACCATGATTAACTACCACATTTTTACAAAATAATAATGTTAGACCACATTTTAAAGCTGAGAGTTGCAGCTTTTGTATTTAGGTGGAAAGAAGGTGAGATCCTTTGCTTTCGATTAAAGCTATTTTTTTAATCTACAAATTATATGATTTACTTAGTACACTGCATCCTTGTGGGCTTTTTTAATATGTGAAAATGAGGGGATAGGCTGAAATTTCCTAAGGTGCATCCTAGTTTTGAGTTTCATCTAAAATTTGCTATCAGCAAGTTAATAATATATGATTAGGTATACATTAGTTGCTTTTAAATCATTGAACTGAATATTATCTTGCAAATGTAATTTGTTATGTTCAAGATAGTGTTAAAAAGATTGTTTAGGGGACGGTAACTAGTTGTTTTATGAAAATTGAGCATTCTGGTTGGTTGTAATAATGTAATTTTTCCTAAGCTAATTAAAGATATTGTGTATTCTGGTTTTGTGTGTGTTTGTGTGTATTCTGGTTTTATCAAGTCTTTTAGTATTCACAATAGTCAAAACATCTGGCTATCTGATTAGTATTGTTTCTACCTGGGAATGCTTTAAAATTTATCACATGCCTTTTCTCCAAAAGAGAGAACTTTTTATTTGCAAATAATGTGACTTCCATACTTGGGCCCAAAGGGGCTTCGAAAAACTTGTTGTGGCTAAAAAAGGAGATAAAGTAAAATTGAAGTGAACTTAAGTATTTAACGAAAAACAATTTGGCGGGGGGGGGGGGGTGGCATCACTCAACATTAGAAATTTATTTCAAAAATTTAAAAACAAAATTTCATGTAAAATATCCATGATCTTTTAATTCTGTTTTCCGTGTCCTTTTTGAAGTTCCTTTTAAAAACCATAGGTTGCAGCTTTTTTTGAAAGACTATCTCTGATAATCCTAGGAATAGATTAGTGCTGCTTATTAAAGTGTAGTTTAGTACATAGAAAGAAATGTGAGATGAAAATGTTAAGCTAAATAATCACATTTATTTCCATGATTTTGTTCATTGTAGTGAGTTTTATCAATGTCTAAGTGTTTCTTCCTTTAATTTCAGGGTTAGTCAGCAAAATAAAATTAACCTGATGACAGCAGACAACTTATCCATCTGTTTTTGGCCAACCTTGATGAGACCTGATTTTGAAAATAGAGAATTTCTGTCTACCACTAAGATCCATCAGTCTGTTGTTGAAACATTCATTCAACAATGTCAGTTTTTCTTTTACAACGGAGAAATTGTAGAAACTGCGAACACTGTGGCTCCTCCACCCCCTTCAAACCCAGGACAGTTGGTGGAACCAATGGTACCACTTCAATTGCCACCACCATTGCAACCTCAACTGATACAACCACAATTACAGGCGGATCCTCTTGGTATTATTTAACTAGAAAATAATTGCAGAAAGTCAAATTGGACAAAAAGCAAATCTAGACATGCATGTTTCAGGGTTCAGTAGTATACTTTGTTTCGTACAGATAATTCACATTCAAAATAATGAGACATTTTCTCTTTGAACTCTGTGATATTCCTTATTCATTAACATTACAGATTTAAGACCATCTGATAAGCATGAATGGAGAGGTTTAATTTTTATAAACAAAAATAGTTATAAAATACAAAGCTGCTGCTGCATGCAACCTTATTGCAATCAATATATCATTCCTGTGGCAATTTCTGTCACATTATATTGTGAATAAAATTTTTCTATAGAAATTAAATGACTTAAAAACTCAAATATATGAAACATTAATGCTTTTCGCCCTGCATTATGACTGATTTTGTTATTTGATGTGCTAATTTGGGCTATTTAATTTACATTCTAGCAGTCTGTATAGATTTCTATAAAAGCCCAATTATGTATTTTATAATTTCAGGCTACTTATGCCATGCTTGGGATATTATTTGGAAGAAAGAAAAATATATATACTTGACATACTTCACATTTCTGCACATTCATCTTTACTTCTACCTAAATCTGTGGATTATTTGATGAGGGGTAAATGAACGTATTTCTTGTACACACATACCAAGGACATGCTTGTGGTTAAAGTGATTTGATAATGTTGTGCAAAGATAGCTGTCTCAAACTCATTTCTTTATGATCCACAAGGAAGTAAACATTTTGTATACTGTTAATTCTGTAAACAGATGCATGTTCAAAAGATCTTTGATGGTCTTGTAATCTTAATCTAATATATTTTAGATATTTTAATTTTTTCCCTCTTGGGGAATACATTTAGTATAGTGTAGAATATAGTTCATGACATTTTCATAAAAGGTTATAACTTTTCATACATAAACATGAAATTTGTTGTAGAAAATTCTTTAAACCAAACATTTTAATCTAGAACTTCAATTTAATCTGTTCCTTGAATCTATTTTTATGTGGCCCTTAAAAAGATATCCCAAAATCCATTGCTAATATAGCAATAAAAATACTTTGGGTACTGACAGCCTCTTTGGAGTGTGTGTATATATAAAACTTCAAACTTGTAGTCATCCTTTTTTTCTGTGATATGTTGTACTAAAATCCACAATGATCTTTGCACCACATTTGTTCTAAACAATTGCTGCTTTGGGAGTTAAAACCATTTGTTAGTGAAAATGCAGCCAGAACACTAAGTTTTGGAAAAAGTTTTCAAAATAGTATAGGTAAATTGTTTGATTTCATTAAAATTTTTTTTTTCATAATCAAACCATGCTCTCCCTCCCTCTCCTTTTTTTTCTGGAAAGGAAAAAATAGTTTGGTTTCCATATTTTATATAGTGAAAAAAATTATTTCGTCAATGTTGGAGTAACCATAATGCAGTTGTAAGGTTGTCTTATGTATATTATAGTAAATCTTGAGATTCAAGGCTCTCTTAAGAATTTGATTTGCTACATTTTTCTTGAAATAAATATTCTCTTTTCCAACTGTTATGTTCTAAATATTATACTTCTAACTTCAGAATCAAAGTATCAAAATGAACCAGGCTGCTGTTAAAGTACATGTATATTATAAATTATCTTATTTGTGTTATACTCTTACATGTTATTATCTTTTCTAAGAAAACAAAGTCCCTATTATTCCTATTGCAAAGCACACAGGAATTAAGAAAGTACAGTAATTTTTTTTTAAATCCGGTAAATGTAGTATTCTTAACTTGTTCTATATTACTTATGCCTATTGTCTATATAGCTTTAATTTATAGCTGTCAGTTTAACATTGGCATGTCTGGTAAAGAAAATTAAACTTTAAGAGTTTTATAAACTGTTTCTAGGTTGCTAAAGAATTTATTTTTCTACTATATATGATATAGACAAAGCATCAAACTATGTACAGGAAGAAAGCCTGACTATTTCTATTGGAAGTAGCTGAAAAAAGAATTTTCAGAACTGTTCATGTCAGTTCATTCTGTCATAACTTTGCATTTGTAATATGTGAATCCAGTTTATTTAAGCTATTCTCTCTTATACTATGTTAACTTCTGTAGTGCCATTTATGTGTTGTAGCTAGCATTTACCATTTTCCACATTAACCACCTTACAACCACCCCAGTACTTTGTTTTTCTATTCATTCTGTCATTGATTTGAATGCACTTCATGGTGAGTCACTTAAATATTCTACATTTGGTGTAGTTAGCCAGTAGACTACAGTTGATGAAAATTAAAGTAAGGTTTTGAAGCTCAGTCTGTTACACTGAATTGTGTTCATTTCTGCCAAGGGTTTAGATAAATTTTTAAGTATTAGAAATAATAATTCTAAGCGGAGAATAATATAATTAAAATTTTTATATTAAATACAGGAAAGATTTAATCTCTAAGGACATATCATATATGAGACTTAAAGAATTGAAAAAATATTAGATAGTCTCATATTTAATGGGAAAACACTTATGGCATTACACTTTGCATTTCTAAATAAATGCCATCTACGTACACGTTGCCATTGTTTCATTTACGGTTCAGTGCTTTTAATTTTACAATATTGGGTTAATTTTACAATATTGGACTTAATAGCTAAATTCACAATATAAGTATAGTGGTACTCTTTCAAGCTTTCAATAGATTTATTGAAAGTGACTATATCCACATTAGAACATACAATTTAAAAATAAAATTTCAGGCACAGTATGTCTCTGTTTTTAAATGGTATTTGTTAGTACTTATTGTTTTAACATTTACAATGTAAATACTGTAGGTAATGGCAATCTAACTCAGCTGAAAAGCAGTTTTTATTTTCCATACTGTATGTAAATATTGTAGAGTTTTGAGGTACTGGAATTTAATTTCTAATATCTCTAGATATCAACAAAAGGGAACAATTGGAATAAGAATGTAGGCCTTAGCTTCCATGGTGATTTTTAGTTTTTTATACAGTAATGTGATGCTCTTTGTCAACTGGATATAAATATATATAATTTTAAAAAAGTAAAAAGTGCTTTGTTTCTTTGTTTTGCAATTAATGTAATTTTGTGCTTCACCTACAGGATGCTGCAGTTAACTAAATAGCAATGAAGCTTATTCTGTATAAAGATGCTATGAATAAAATATTAAGAAGCTGTATAATTTTAAGTTCTAGTTGCCTCTGTTTTTACCATTACATTGGTAAAAATCAGCTAATTTCTCGAATAAAATGTGAAAAATGGAAATTCATATCAGTAAGAATGAAGTCTAACTAGATATTATTGAACTATTACTATACAATGAAAGGAAATCCAAACTTCCTTCAGAATGCATACAGATCAAAATTGGATGTCTGAAAATGGTCTTGAAAATGATAATGAAGCACGTACTCTTAAAAACTGTTACCTTAATCTGAAATTTGAGCTATGTCTCAGATGGTCTTTGGGTCCACTGGAAGCATTTTGAAGCCTCTTCTGGTTTTAGTAAAGCTGTTAAATATTGACTAAAATTTTTGTCTTTTTATGGATTACAATTACAAAGCTAAACTTTATGACTATATTGTTACATTATTTGGATTTTTTGAAGTCTGTTTGCTGGTTCATTTTAAGTACATAAATTCTTAGGCTGACCCACTTTTTATCTGTTTCAATGTAAGAATTTTTGCATATGGGACATGTTTAATTTTTTAAATTGTATTTGAATTCTTGAAGTTCTTAATATCTGAGAATAAAATTTTCTAAGGAAAGGGACAGCCATTCATACAGTTTCTTAGGATAGTACTTATGTATAGTTGAAAAGGCCATACAAACTTTTAATGTCATGTCATGCCAACATCACCCACTCATTCAATACTTATCCTAGTTCCATAGTCTTTCTAAACTATTTAAAATTTACTGATAAACAGTTTTGAAACTCCTTACTCTTGTGATGATGAACATGATTTCATTTTTCCTCTTCAGTATAGTTATGTGTGAGGTATAGGTAGGGTGTTGGAAGTCCATAGTTTTTATATTCTCATCTTAATTAAATTGCTTAGTTATACACACTTTGCCAGCAGTATGGATTTTTGAAAAACTAATCATGGTTAATCAAGTTAATATTTTTATTATTGCTAAGAATATATATAGTTAAAACATACTTTTTGAAGCTCTGGTTTAGTCATTTTTACCAGTACTTAGCTGTACTCAAGCTTGTATAATTGTACATTATGAGTAGCTGTATTGGAATTTATAATTGAGAAATAATACTTAATCCTGTAGTGCAGATTTTATTTTCAATTTAAATATGTCTTTGTGATCAGTGACTGGCTGACACATTTTCTCAGTAGTGTGCATCTAGTTTATAGTCTTGTTAGGGTGCCTGCAAAAGATAGCTTCTGTGCTGTGAGTAGGGAAACAATTTGTATGTTAGGGATACTGCCAATTTTTTTTTTACTGTCAAATTTTTAACAAAACAAATGGATTTCTCAAATTGTTAAAGCTTTATGACAAGTTTACATAGCATAAGCACACATTCTTAGATCAATCATTTTAATGAAGATTAAACCAAAGATGAATTCAAGGCAGAGAAGTCAATTCAGAAGGTTATAGTGACTCTTGTAATCTTTTTCAAAGGGCAAAGGACTATCATATGGGATGGTTTTAACAGTTTCAACTGCTGTGAAAAGTAAAAGACCAGGAAGCTTTGTCCTGTGCAATTAGTTTTTCATCTTGACAATGTACCTGCTTGTTCTTTGAAGGTTCGAAGGCCTACCCAGTGGAAATTTCATTACAAGGCCTTTACCCCATCTGGTTTACAGACTTGATCTTGTTCTTTGCAGACTTCTTTTTGTGACCGAAACTCAAATTTTTAAAAGGAATGTGACGTGAGCCCTTTGAGATTACCCAAATTGCAATTTTGACATGAATCAATAGAATTCTTAGGGGAACCATTAATCCAAACTCCTAGCAATCCTGAATAGGATTCCTGTCAGTATAATTATTTGCAGGAGCAGGGAGGCTCATCTTAGTATAAAGGAGTGAGTTTGAGCAGAGAACCTTGAGATTGGGAGTTCAATGCTACCCGATTTCTTTTGGGGAACAGGTAGATGGAAAGACCCTTAAAGATGCTTAGATCCCTGCTCCCAGGAGCAAAGGCTGGGCCTCCTACTCCCTCAACCTGAGGGCAGTGATGCCTGAAAAAAAAAAAGATGCTTAGATCTTGGTAGGGGAAACATCAAAAAACAGATTCACATTTTAATTTCTTTTAGAACTGACGTATTCATTGACTCATTATTTGCATCCCATAATTGTTTTACTTGCATAGTTAATTATTCACTGGGTCATTCTTGTGAATGTGTTATCCTAAGCATTTAAGATTTTCCTATTCTTAACCTTACTAGCTTTAAATTTGGAATTATTGATTTTCCTTTTTTTTTCAGATGAATATTTCTTTTTATCCAACTAAATATCAGTAGGTGACCAGTAAACCAAAGTTACATTTAATTCTCGAATATGTCAAATCAGAAACTGTCCTTGTTTTTACCAGATCTAAGGGTTGTTTTTTTTTTTTCAATGATTTTACTGGTGGCTCTTAGTGGATTTGAATTATTTTTAAGTGTGAATAAGAAAAACACCTAGCTTAATAAAACATTTCTTTAGATGTCCTTCATATTTGCTTCTTGGGAAATTCATTTCCAGAGTTTCCATCATGTAAGAATAACTGCTGGATGTTTTGGGTAATAGTTTTTGAAATGAGAGAAACTACTGACTTCCTAAAAGTTACCTTTAGGGCTGAGCCCCGGTGGCGTAGTGGTTGTGCGCGGGACTGCAGCCCACTGGGATGGAGGTTCCAATTCCAGCTCCACGGAGCAAAGGCTGGGCCTCCTACTCCCACCACCAGGGCAGTGATGCCCTAAAAAAAATAAATAAATTGGGCTGAGCCCCGGTGGCATAGAGGTTGTGCACGGGACTGCAGCCCACTGGGACGGAGGTTCTATTCCAGCAGTGGGGCTGGGCTTCCTACTCCCACCGCCGGAGAGCAGTGATGCCAAATAATAATAATAATAATAATAAATTTGTTTAAAAGTTGGCTTTAAAGTTACTTAATTTCACTAATCAGAGATGAGCAAACTTCTGAAGTATTTTAGCACTGGTACCATGTTTTGGTACAAAAGCAGCTGTAGACTGTACATAGGTGAGTGAATAAAGCCTTAAAAATAGCTCACAGATTATAGTTAGATAACTCCTGGTGTAAATTTTTAGTAAACCATAATGTGTACGTAATTTGAAGTAGAATGGTAATTCTCTTCCTATAGACCATCCTTAAAATACTCTTAGGACTGTGGTATCAGTAATTTCCAAAGATTTTTAGTAAGTCATCGAAGATGCTAAGTAGGTCTTGTGATGGTATATTTGAAACCAACTTGCTTTAACTGTTTAAAAACATTTAACTCAGTGTAGCACAAAATTTTCATTTATTTTTTTGACATTTCATCAAAGTTTGATATATCCTTTATATATGCATGTGCATTTTTTGTGGGGGGAGAGCTGGGCATCACTGCTCTCCGGCGGCGGTGGGGGAGTAGGAGGCCCAGCCCCACTGCTGGAATTGAACCTCCGTCCCAGTGGGCCGCAGTCCCGTGCACAACCACTATGCCACCGGGGCTCAGCCCGCATGTGCATTTTTTTATTCTAACTTAATTGACCTTTAATTCATATACCATTCAATTGAGTGGTTAGAAAATTTTCCTCACTGTTAATTCAAATTCTAGGGCTGGCTCAAGGGTTTTGAGGCAATTGTATCGTCATATACCATAATAAATTACATTAATACTTATATTATAGACTAGTGAGTTGGTTGCATACTATCAAGTCAAAAACATTAGAATTGTGTTCTTAGTATATCTGACAGTACGTGGCAGTTATTTAATGGCTAGTCTCTAAAGCTATGCAGGTCTGCTTATGAAATATTTTTTAGCCATTTTTTATTTGTGTACTTAGGTATTAGAATCCCTGTGGCATAGTGGTTTAGACTTCCCAGGTCCTCCACAAGAGAAAGATGGAGCAGTCAACTTCCGTGAAGATTTGTCTGTATAGCCTTGGAACCCCATTGGGGCAGTTGGAGAGCAACAAGCAAGGCCAATGATTTCAAGCCACCAGGAGAAAGATGAGGGTTTCTCTTCCTGTAAAGAATTACAGCCTTGAAAAATGCAAATTGGCAGTTCTCTGCCCATTGTAATTGATAGTCATTGGAGTCAGCTGGATTTCAGTGGATGTATATGTCGGTGCTATGTGAGGGGTAGAGAAGGAAAACCTAGCAAGGTAAAGTCAGTTTTTAGAAGTTTCAAGAATGTTAACCTTTGAGTGATTTTGGTGTTGATTTCCAAATGTTAGATCACTTTGCGGAACTTAAAATGTAAACTATCCAGGAGCCAATCCCCCTACCCAAGGATAAAGTTTAAGAATGAAAGATTAAAAAAAAAAATCATTCCCCCATGCATTTCATCTGCGAAGAACAAAATGACGTTTGTTTGTTTTTGGGGAGGCATCACTGCCCTCTGGTGGTGGGAGTAGGAGGCCCAGCCTTGCTGCTGGATTTGAACCTCCAACCCAGTGGTCCGCAGTCTCCCGCACAACCACTATGTCACCTGGGCTCAACCCCCAAAACTCAAATTATAGTTGTGGCATGATGTATGTAGATTTGATAGTTATTGAGCTGTATTACATAAATTACAATAAGCCAGCCAAAAAAAAACAATGGAATAAATCTGGACATACTTGATAAGACCTTAATTTTCTAGAAAATTATCTCTGTAGTTCCACAATTAACTCCTTGTAAATAAGGGATGCCTTTCAAATGGAGAAATGAATGAAGGAATACAACAACAGAATTGGGACACTAAAACAGAAGACAATGATTGAGCAAATTAGAAAAGGTCGTTTACATTGTGTAAGGGCACTGTTTTTTGCCCTATAAAGGCACCCACTGCCATCCAACTCATTTCCAACGTGGTGACCCTATCTACAGTTTTTGAGACTGGATTTTTTGGGGAGCAGACAGCTTTCTTCCTCAGTGGCTAATGTGTGACCTGCCAACCTGTGAGTAGCCTAGCCTTTAGCACCACAAAGGCAAGGCTTGACCACATTGTAAATGTTCTAATTTTATGAGACAAAGCTCACAATAGGCCAACACCTGAAAACATCTAAAAGGATTCATTCACACCATTTCATCTGTGTGCCAAGCAAATCTGGAGAAGCTGAACTATATGAAGAGTATGGCACCAGAACTGGGGAAAAGGCTCATTAACCTGGGACATGCCCATGAGACAGTTCTGCCTACTGAAAGCAGAGCACTTCAAGCACTTAAGAAAATGAAAAGGCGGTATGTAGATTGTCCCAGCAAAAGTCCTCACAACAGAACCATCAGTGATACTGGAAAAGTAATTGAAAGTTGTCAATTTTTATTTGAATTCATAACTCCCATGGGGGAAAAAATGTATTAGGTAGGCATTGCAAAATGCCTTCTTAAAGTGTTAGCAAACGTACCAGGTACATCGGACCCAAACCGTGATGTTTTCAGTTAGCTCACCTATTGAAAAGATGGACAAGGAATATGGACGACTGAAGAACTGCCTTTAAATTGTGGCTCTTAGAAAGGAATACTGAAATCTATCCTGAACAACCAATACCAAATATACCTTGGAAAGACTACAGCCAGAGGCTTCCTTAAGAGTGATAATGGTGAAACTGCCCCCAGTACTTTGGCCATATTATCAGGATCATCCAGTAACTGTTGAGAAGTACATTTTGTTTGGTAAAGTAGGTGGATGACAGAAGCCCCTCAACAAGATAGAGTGGTTGCAATGGTTGGCTCAAAGCGGTGGTGAGGATGGTGGAGGACTGGGTACTGTTTGGTGCTGTTGTATGTAGGATTGGTATGAGGGAACCAACTCCACGGCACCTGAGAATCCCTAGAAGAATTAAGTTTTATCAAAACTGCAAAATCTCAGTGATGCCCACCCCCCCCCCCAAAAAAAAACCCCTGCAAAATCTAGTGAGGGAACTGGAGTAGAAGATATACCTCTATAATTGTTTAACAATATGCACAAATTGTCAGATATGTTTAGAAGCTTACTCATCGAGAGGAAACGAAGTAAAGTGATGTTGACCATGATATTAATGGGTTTTTAATTATGATTCATAGGTTTTTAAGCTACCTCTGGATCCCTGGTGTATATTAATCTGGGTAGACTAGAGAAACAAATTCATAGTGTGTAAGAAATTTTAAAAAAATAAAATGAATATTGAGAAAACAGGCCAGTCCAGATCAAGTTCATAAGTCTGATAATAGCACAAAGGTCCGATGCCAATCTGAAAATTTCAGGCTCAAGAAACACATGCAATGATGCTGAATGTAGGAGGATCACAGGCCAGTGGGTGGCAAGTTTTGTGGATCCATTGGTGGCAAAATCACATGGCTCCCTCAGCTCCAGGGCTCTAACTTATCAGCCTCTCCATGTGGTTTGTTGTCAATGTGTAGCACAGTGAACTTATATCCTGCTTCCAAATGAGGTCATCGAGCTACAGCGTGGTTGACAGGCTAAACCACCGCTTCATTCTTAAATCTCAAATTGACAACATTATGTAACTACCACAATGCGTTAGGCTGCGAACCAAAAGGCAGTTTGAATTCACTGGCTGCTCCATGGAAGTAAGATGAGCCCTTTGGCTCCATCTTAGAATTCAGGGGACAGTTCTGCCGTGTCTTACAGGGTCATTATGAGGAGGAATTGGCTTGATGGCAGTGAGGTGTATTTTGGGTCTGCTTTTTGGGGTAGACAAATGCAAGAGAATTTCCATTAAAAAACTTGCCAACTAAGTTAGCATTGTATGTGACAAAAATTAAAGATCGTGAACCTGAACACAGGACTCTAGAACCAAGAAAGAACAGATGAAAATGGCAAAATTGGCATGACACATGTAAGTTATGTTCAAGATGTCTTAATCATATAACAGAATGGAACAAAAGCAATATCCAATGAGATGATCAAGAGTTTTCCCAAAGCAACAACTTACAGGTTAAAAAAGCCTAATAGGCAAAATAAATGAACAACACTTAGACCCTCCATAGCAAAATTTGCTGAAAAAATTTGAAGCAGCCAAAATTAAAGCATCACTGTACGCCTGACATCTGATTCCTCAAAAAAGAAATGGACACCACAAGGGTGCTCAACTAGGAAAGAAAAAAGATGCTTTCAGACAAGTGGAAGTACATCAGGTCTGCAACGATAAGAAAATCAGAGTTGTCCTCAGGCATTTTCACTCCTGCAATTATGAGAGTTTCAACTGCTTCAGTGCCACAGGGATAACGAGTAATAAAAACTTACCAAACCCATAGCTTTGATTTTATATTTTTGTTTTTGTTGCTGCTATTTTGTGTGGTGAGTTGCCATTGAGTCGGTCTGACCCATAGTGCCTCTACCTACTCGGAAGGAAACGCCTCTAGGTCCTGTTCCAGCCTCACATGTGGTCTTAAATTTGAATCCACTGTTGCTGCCACTCTGGCAACCCATCTTTTCAAGGGCATTACTCTGACTGCCCTTGTACCCAACATGAGGTGCAAGGACTAGTTCTGATGACAGGTCCAAAGTTTGTGAGACCAAATCTTGACATCCTACCTTTTAGGGGCATTCTTGCTGTACGTCTTCCAAGACATCTGTTCCTTTTGGCAATCTTAAGCTTTCGCTGTTCTGCACCAACACCAAACACCGATTCTTCTCTCTTTCTTACTCAGTGTCACACCTTCCACATGCGTATGTGGCAGTTGTTAAGACCATGGCTTGGGTCAGGCTGATTTTGGTCCTTAAGTGACATCCTTGCTTTTCAAACGTTTAGTTCAGTAGAAGATTTACCCACTGCAATGCATCATTTGATTTCTTGATTGTAGCTTTCAAGAACACTGATGTAAGGATCCAAGCCAAACCAGATCCTTGATAAATTCAATCTCTTCTCCCTTTATCATGTTACATACTGATCCAGTTGTATGGATTTTTATTTCCTTTACACTTAAGTTGTAATCCATATTGGGTTGCATTCTTTGACCTTCATCAGCAAGTAAGTTTGTGTCATTTGCATATTACAGGTTACTAAGCCTTGTTCCAATCCTCGTGCTGCATTCGTCATACAAGAAATATTAGGTAAGAATATTAAGGTTATGAAAAATCTTCAGCCTCTAGATTGCATCTTCCAAATTTTTCATTGGAATTTAGAGGCAGCTTTCAGGCTTATGCAAAATAAAGAATTGAGAACAAGAATTTAATAAC
>PVJH01023467.1:0-34745 GCA_004026705.1 Nesogale talazaci | reverse complement strand
CCCCCCCCCCTCATTTATTAAATAGCTATAAGAGTCTTAAAAAAACATCAATAGATTTCTGTGTCCTTCCTTAAAGGTCAGGAGATCAGGGATAGAGCTGCCAACCTCCTTCTACACCTTGAACAAGAAGGAGAAGCATGAAGTCTCAGGAGAATAGGCAGAGACTAAGAAGATACCTATGCAGATCATCCAGGGAGATTCCTGGACATGGAAGTTTGATCCTAACAGATCCTTCCTTCCTGCTTTATTCCCTCATACCCCCAGATACCTTGTCTTCATTCAGCAACCATAGTTCAGAGCTCCAGGAAAATATCGCCATTGGTAGATATCTCTAATTCCATTGTCAAGGCTATTGTATGATCACAACATCCAAATGTGCACAGTTTTTGTTTCTCTACATTTTCTCTATCCAGGTCTGTACACTCCAGAAGGCTACAGATGTTTTCTTCTAAAATATTATTTTGAAAAGTTTTAACACTTAGTCAAGATAATCCTTCTGCATAACGTATATTTTAAACAAAATATTGTGAGTCTATTTGGACTCAGGAGCTTTGTTTTTTTCTCAACAAATATTTAAGGAGTGTGATGATATACTGGATTATGTGTTTGCTTGATCACTGATAGATCAGGGGTTCAAACCCACCAGTCACTCCATGGAAGAACTATTTATAGTTCTTCAGGAGCAGTCCTACTACATCCTACAAAGCTGCTAAGAGTTAGAAGTCACTTCACAGCAGTAGGCACAAATATGTGTTCTAGTTTGTGTCCTTTCTAGTAAACCCTCCATTAGAATTCTAGTCTCAGATGACATGCACAGGTGAGAGAACTTCAATAAGTTAACCATTGCAATGAATTCATACAAGTTTCTTTCAGATGTACAGCATTTACATATGAAAGAATGGCCACCACATTGAAAGCTATAAAATTTACAACTTTAACTTTTTAATATATTTGGCACATATGCATGAAGAAACAATCATGTTCTTAATATGATGTTTACAAGTAGTAATTTAATATAGATTAGTATATATTATATGGGCACATCATTTGCTGTTTTGGGGTTTCATCAAATCACTTCCAACTCAGAGTGTTGGACACTCTGCACAAAAGAAGAAAATACAGACAGGTCCAGTGGTTAAGGCTGAGTTCATGCAGCTCTTTGGTGGTCTTCCTTTTTTGCTCCATTCCTACTTTCCCGAGCATGATGTACTTTTCCAAGGCTTTCTCTCCCCTGATAACATGTGCAAAGTACATAATATATATTTGTGCATGTTAAGTGATTTTAAGTATATATATGTAATAGTATGTATATATACACACACATAAAAACACCCATTTGTACATATGAATTGCATAACCTATTTGCATAAGTAAGCAGAAGAGAGACTTCTTTTGTAACATAAATAATTTACAACAAAATTATTTGCGTTATAAATAAGGAGCTCTTACATGCCTTACTCTGGCTCTGATAATGACTATCCCATGTAATTTAGATTCTATCCTTATAGGTTTAGAAGACTGTAATGTTTATCTTTGTCAGTACATATTTTAACTTTAGACATTCATAAAATTTGCAGCGATTTTAGGGAGACTGTGATGACTTGCAATAAAATAATATTGACATAATTTAAGAATAGCAGTGGGTAGTTAGGGAATTCTGATGTTTTGCAAAATCACAACTGGTTGTAGATCAGTTCATGACAGTTTTACGCAGAATAGTAGAAGGATCTAGAAGGTTGGGACTTGAACACCAGTATGGACAGAAACGCTCACAAATGGGTTAAGGAGGGCCTTGAAACAAAGGTAGCCAGAGATAACTCCTGACTTTGGGGCCCTAGTATCCCAATTTTCATTAAAGGCATACACAAGCAAGTCCCTGAGGGCTAGTAGATTCCCCCTACCTGAGTTAATTTGGGGCACACTAGCAATCCACTTTCAAATACATTTATTTTTAAATTGAGAATATTTTAGCATACAATAGTTTAATATGAACAAATTTAGCAGATTAACAGTACTCATGGTAACATGATCTCATGGTACTTTAATAACTACAACCATAAAAATAAAAATGTTTCCTTTTATAATTAAGAGACTATGTGTTTTTTTTTAATGTTAACAATTTCTATCCAGGAAATTATTATCTAAGTAAAGATTGCATTAAGTGCCCGGGCTGTGAAGGAGGGCCACATCTGACCTCCTCTTACTTCATTATTGTCTCAAGGCAGAGGCAGACGTGCCTTCTCCCTCCATCCTGCTCAGACACAGCCCTATCTCCCAGGCTACATCACTGCTGTCGTGGGTTGGAACATTCCTCACAAGGTCACACAGAACTCACAGATGCTCCTTGCAATTGAGGAGCTTTGTTAGAGACGTTAGTAGGTTCCACAGTCAGGACCAGCAAATAATAAGATGAATTCATTGGGCCATGTCAACACCTCTCCTCAGCCAGAAGCCAGGTCTCTCTGGGGTCCTCAGCCCCGCAGTCATGTGGTCCCCTCACCTTTTCCTCCATTGGTTGTGAAGTCAGCCTGCCTGTCACTCTATCTCCCAGATGAGGATGAGGTAACCCATAGTTGCGGCACTGCCCCTCTTAGCTTCTGTACCACAGCCTTTGGCCGCGGGGGTGGGTGGTGGTGGTGGTGCTGTCGTGTCTCTACCACTTGTTCTCTCACTCCTCTTGTCTTGGAGGCCTCTACTGCGTCAGACACAGATCTGGGGCATAGTCTTTCAACGGTCCTGCACTTTCTCTGTCCTGGAAGTCATGGCTCTTATATTCTAAGACCAGGCAGTGCAGGAGTTGTGAGTTTTGTCTTTTAACTGACTCCACCCTCAAGGAAAAATAAATGGCAGCCTCTAGTGAAGTAGTCTCAAAGATGCTCCCAAGGAAGCCAGGGTGATGCGGTTCCACACTCCCTACTCCGGTCAGGACTCAATCCCGCTTCAATTCTGTACCCGGGAACTCCTGCCAAAATGGACGCAGAGCCAAAATCATAACACATCCAAAAAGAATCATGAAGAGAAGGATTCTACTAATTGAGTTCAGAGATATTTAATAGTATGATAGCAATTTACAGGGTATGAAGTGGTAATTTGGCTACAAGCCAAATTTAATGATATTCTTATAGCAACATTTTCTTGTTATTTTCAGAGTTAATATCTGGCATATTTTACCTTTCCTTATAATTTCATTTGCCCAGAGACTAGTTTTTCAGCTTTGTTTTTCATAAGTAGCATATTAATCATTCCAAATAATTCCCTTAAACAAAGAGGAACTGCACTAAATAGACTGAAACCAGGAGTATATTGCCATCACATGGATTCTGACTCAAGAGACCAGGCATTATAGAGTTGAATGGGTATCCATTGACCTTTCAGTGGTTGAGACATTTAAGCAGCAGGTGGCCAGGACTTTCTTTGGAGGTATGCCTGGCTGAGGTTAAAGTCCCAGCTTTTGAATTTTTTTTGCCTTTTCCACCCACCCTTGTTCCTCTTTACTCCCCTGTCCCACACACCCCACCCCCACCCCTACTCTGATCTCACTGTTGCTTTTAAAGTCTTTTCCTTTGGTGTGAAACATTTTGTTTGTTTGTTTAATGTCCTTCTTTTATAATCATGGTATCATAAAATAGATATCTTTATGGTATTGGTTAACTTTGCTGAGTGCAATATCCTCCAATTTTGCCCATGTCATTAGATGCTTGATATACTTGCTGTTGTTTTTAAATATTATGTTTAAAAATACATCACATCCCATTGTATCCATGTACCAGAGTGTGTTTATCCATTCCTCTGCAGATGGAGTTCTGTCTTGTTCCTTTTTAAAATTTTTTTTTCCAGAGGGGTGGACATCACAGCCCTCTGGTGGGAGTAGGAGACCTAGCCTTGTTCCTGGAGAGCTGCTGCTGGATTTGAACCGCCAACCCAGTGGGCCACAGTCCTACACACAACCACTACATCACTGGAGCTCAGCCCTTGTCTTATTTCCATCTTTTTGTGACTGTAGAAATTGCGGCAATAACCATGGATGTGAGTGTGATGGTTTCTCTTTTGCTCTCTCTTTCTTTAGTGTAGATCGTAAGTAGAAGGGTCACATGATCATAAGGTATTTGTGTTTGCAGCTGCTTAAGGAAGCACCACCTTACTGTGAACTGTTCTCCCATAATGGGTGTAAAATTCTGCAATTTCACCAACCACATGCGAGCATTTCAATCTTGATTCTCTGAGCACAAAGAAACATACACATAGTATGTGACCACTGTCTCCTTCTTCCCAATAGTTGAAACCTTGTATGATGACACTATATACTTGGGTTTCCAAATCCTTACCTCCCTGAGGGAATTTTAACTTCTATATAATTCTAAGAAGTGGAGATGATTCACTCTTTCACTCCATATAAATTGCCCCTCAACATATACCCATTACTATCCCATCAAGTCAGGCTCTTCTCCACATTTCTCACTGCCCATGAGTGGGTGTCAATTCATGAGGACCCTACAGGAACTGGCCCTGTGAGTCTCTGGAATTGCCACCTGTATAGAAGTAGACAGCCCAGGCTTTCTCCTGCAGAGTGACGGGTCCTTTCAAACGACTAACCTTAATATTAATAAACTCAGGCATAACCACTGTGCCAACAGAGTTCCTGCCAAACGTAACTAACTTATTTACCTGGGTCACACTCCCATAATGATACATTTCGAGACTTTCCATTATATTTGGAAATAAAAGTCTTCTACCAAGGTGGAGAAAACTGATGATATTCATTATTAATTACAAAATATAAAAATTTTGATTTCAAATAATTGGAACTTTATTATATGAATGCACTAAAATAAAAAAAATCAAACAGTTGCAAAAGGTCGAACTTTTAACTTTATATTGTATTATGCTATAGACCTTAAGAACTCAATTTGCAACATAAAATTATGGGATGTGGCAACTTAAGGTAATTGAAATTTCATTTCTAACAGCAGAAAATATCTAAGTACAAATTTAGAAATATTTTATTGTTATTTTTGTTGATATTATTTTTAATGGTCTTTAAAAATTGATCTGGGAAATCCCTATTTTTCCAGTGGGCAGATGTTTTGATTGCTTGTGTTGACTGAACTAGAAAAATGGCTTACACTACTGAAAAAAGGAAATTAAGCATGAAAGATAAGTTTTTGTTTTCTTTTGTTCCTTTCTTGTGCTTCCAAGATACTTCCTTATAGATTATAGAATCCCTTCTCTTACATTTCAGATCTGCTCCAAAGACTCTCTGGTAAATCAGCAAAATAATCTCAAAGAGTTTTGGGACTAAAATGTGAGGGAAAAGGAGGTTACAACAGTCTCTCTCTCTCTCTCTCTCTCTCTCTCTCTCTCTCTCTATATATATATATATATATATATATATATATATATATATATACACACACACACACGCATATATATATATATATATATTCACAGATTCACAGAGTGTATTTGGATTAAGTGACGTGCCTATGGCCCCACAGCTCTTGGGTCTCTTCTGGTTCACAGTGGTGCCTGTGCTGGCAAGTGCAGCTGGGTTTCCACGACTGTGCTCTTGCAAAAACAGGTTGTCAGTCATTCTTGGAGGCAGGTCAAGGTGAGCTTGAACTGTCACTCTTAGCTGCCACTTATCTATTTTTTTGGTATGACCTTATTGAACCTAAAAATCAGATTATCACACCATCTCTTTCATGTTTATTCCCTTACAGATGTTGATGCTTCAGACATACAAATCAATATACTTATATAAATATGTGTGTTGTTGTTGTTGCTGCTGTATTTTTAAGTCACCTGGAGTCAGTTCTGAGTAACAATGACCATTGTACTGCAGATCAAAACACTGCCCAATTCTGCCTGACCAATGCTTATAATTGTTTTCATGTTTGAGCCCATTGTCACAGCTACTGTGTCAATCCATCTCAGCAAGGGTCTTCCTCTATTTCCCTGTCCCTCCGCTTTATTTAGGAGGTCCTTCTCCAGAGACTGGACTCTCCTAATTATAGGTCCAACTTAGATGAGACAGAATCTTGCCATCCTTGCTTCGGAGGAACATTCTCGCTATAGTTTCTTCAAGTCAGATGTGTTTGGTCTTTTGGTAGTCCATGGTATGTTCAGTATTCTTTGACAACACCATAGTCTAAATGCATTAGTTTTTCTTCAGTCTTCTTTAGTCAATGTCCAATTTTCACAAGCATATGAGATGATTAAAAATGTGTGTGTAATGGCCAGGGCTGGAAAACCTTCATTGAAGTAAGAACCCTCACAACTATTCATAAGAGAATTCTTTCCTCATTAACCCTACTTCTCAGATATGGATTATCTAGCATTCACATTTAGGTGAAAGGATGAAAATGGTAGGGGGGAAATACATGATAAAATGACAAACTTTTAGAAACAGAAAAATAAGAATATATAAGCTTAGGTGCTTGGAGATAGAGAATTCTGTCAGGCATATCAAGTGGTCTGGAGCAAGAGACCAACTGGAACTGCTTCTGAACCAGCAACATGTAATGACCTTTCTGTGAATTACATGCAAAATTAATTCTTAATATGCTGCAATCCTAAGAACACTTTCCAGCAGTCACTGAAAACATGGTACTGGCTTTTGAAATTCTAAAACTGGAGCTGAAGAATGTTTTGATCTGTAACATTGAATCATATCCTGACAGCACCATCTACCAGTCATGGTTCAAACTGCAATGGAAAAAAATTTTTTTCACCCCAAATGCAAAAAACCAAAACAAGTTTTGAAACCAAACAATTTACAGTTGTATTTAATATACTTGTATAAAACCTTTCATCTTTTGAACTCATTCTTTCTTCAGATCATGAGAAATGGTGTAGGTTTTCATTCGTCACAGTCTACTAATCACTACATATAGAATGTTTTGTCACACACACAATATAGCTGCTGAAACTAATTGCTGTTGGCTATATCAATTGACTTTAATCATGGCAACATATTTTCCAGGACAATAGAAAGTAAATAGTTTGAGAGGATGCCTCAGGTAGGAGATGCTTTTATGGCTTCCTGTGGCAATCCAGTATCAAAGAATATTCATTATCTTTCATGACAATGTCATTTTGGAATGGGCAGATTATTCTTGATATGACATTTGAGCTCCTCTTTTGATAGACAGTATTAAAGTCTCTCATGGGCATGGGGTATAAGCTATGCTTTCCCAAACCAACAAACAGTTGGTTCCCTTTTCTCCTCCATCTCTTTCTACCTTCTTCCTTCTTGTCATCTTCAGTTTTCATGCTAAAAACAGCAGTTAAGTCTTCTGAGCATGTGAAATAAATACCCATCTGGGACCCAGCATATAACCCTTTTCTGCTATGGAGTCGGAGAAGAGGAAGAAGCTGTGTAAATTTGCGAGTCACTACAAACCAAGGTTTGAAGATGAAACAGACACTTCCAAAGGTACTTCATTTGAGCTTGGTGAACTGGTCTACACGGAGGGTTTAAAATATGTTTTTCTTATCTTTTTAATAAGTAAATTTGCACAAATTGGTCGTTTGCCACATATTTAATCTCTTATAGATAACTTCCACCATAGATTGCAAATGTAATGAAGATAATATTCATGGGATGATAAAGATAAAACCATATTTGGTTGCCTATTTCTTTAAAAACTTTATGAAGTAGTTTAAAGAGCCAGAAATATTTCCCTCCTTACCAAGTTTTCTTTTCTTGTTTTTGGACAAAAAGTTATTTAGCTTGTGTTTTTGTAGAACTCCACAATACAAGAGTCTTTTCCTTTTAAAAAGAAAGCTTCTTATACTATTTTGTGCTCCCAACACACACACATTCACATATACACACAAATAAAATCTGGAAACAAATGAGGACAATTTAAACTAGTCATTTGGGTGAAAATCTCTCTGTCTTCATCTCACTCAAAATATTACCTAAATGTAATGTGAACCATTTAGAGTAGCTCGGCTTAAAGTGTGTTATGCTTTCAGTAGTAAAGACTGATAACTTGATAGTTCCCAAGGGTTTGATGCTTACATTTTAAGTACAGAAATGACATTACACACTATTTTTTCTGAAAATCCCTGGGGCTGTGTAAGAAATGAGATAAGCTATGATATTGTGTGTTGTTCAGAAATCTGTGGGTGTCTTCAGACACAAATGTAATAGCCAGCACCCCTACAAGTTTATGTAGTCTCAAATTAAGAAAATGCTGTTACTGACAATTGGAGGAGGGCACTAAAAAAATCTTGACTACAAATTATATACATGTAATATATGTTATATGCATCAATTTATTTGAAAATATAATATTAAGTTGTATATTTGCTTGAGAATAGAATTACTTTGGAAAGTACATCTGCTTTACATTAAATAAAATTTCATTGGTATTATTTTAAAGAGGTTAAGAGTTCATTTTTCTTTTAATTTTATTAATTTTAGCTAAAATTATACTTTTATTTCAAAGTCTCTTAATTTGGGCAGTTATAATTTCTCTTCTAGGCTGCTATATCACTCCTTAATTCATATATTATTTTCAGTCTCTCAATTCTTCCAATTAAGTTCCACAAAGTTAATAATCTTTTAAATTTCATAATCCCACCATCACTATATACAAATATGCTTGGGTTTCACCAGCTAGCCATCTATCCTGGAGGGATGAAAGGTCTTTTAAAGACCTTGTGTTCTCTTAGCTCCAATCTCATAGGTAGTAGGTTTGGTGCATCCTCATCCTTTGGTTCTATCTACTAAGACAACATTTCTTACTTCTAGATCTCCACTGTTTAGAATCTCTAAAATGTCTCCTCATGTTTCCCTGAAACCACTAACATTGTATGTGTTGGGTCTGTATGTGTGTGTGTCCCTACCTTATTTTTCTCCTCCCCACACTTCTCCTCTCCCCACCTCTCCCGCTCCCTTGCTTGCCCTCAACATTGTAATAGCCTCTCAAGTCTCCTTCTTTTGTGGGAAAACAATTTCCCTTAGTTTTGTCATTTGCAATCATGGTGCCATGCAGCAGTTTTCTTGAGGAAGTTTACTAACTGGCTGAGCATAATGCTTTCAAAATTCGTCTGTATCATGAGGTGTTTGACAGATTCTTATTGTTTTTTTAGAGATGTAAATTATTTTATTGTATATGAAGCATAATTTACTTATTCATTCACAGATGAGTATTTCTTTAAGTCTTTTTGTCATTGTAGCGAGTACTGTGATAAACAAGGTGTGCATATACCTGCTCAAAATGTATTCTTTACCTATGGTACATATGGAGTCAAATGACTGAAGGGTCATATGGTATTGCTATTTGAATTTGTTTAAGGATGCAACATATTGTTTTCCACAGTTGCGGTATAATTCTGCAACTCTATTGTCAGTGTATGAATGCTCCAAACTCTACACATCGCATCCACATTTGCTATTTTCCATTTGCTTCTAATGTTTTCAATGCTGGTGTGAGTTGATATGTCATTGTTTTAATTTGCATTTCTCTTATGGCTAATGACCATGAGCATATCTTCATATGATTGTAGGTCACCTGAATGTCACGGTTGATGGATTATCTATTCTAGTCTTATGTCCATTTTTATTGAATTGTTCAGGCTTTTCTTATTCAGATATTGACATTTTCTATAGATTTTCAAGCTTACCCATTTATCTGCTATATCAATGACTCCAAATTTCCCACTCTGTGAGTTCTCTTTTTATTCTTTTGATGAAGAGTTTTGATATACATAAATGTTATATTTTTAGGATGTCTTATTTCTCTATTTTTTCTTCAGAAGTGTGAGTGGACTTGTTGTTTGTTGTTCTTATTTGGCTGTGTGCTTATGTTTTGTGTTAATGTGCTTAAGTTTATCCCTATTGTTTCATTTATAATCTTTATGATTCGGGGGTTCATAGACCAATTTTAATCTATCTTGAGCTTGTGTGTTTGGTGTGAAGTATGGATCCTGTTTCATTCATTTGCAGATAGAGAGCCAATTTTTTTCAGTGCATTTGTTTAAAAGACTATCTCTTCCCCATTTAATGTGTTTTCATTTTTCATCAAAAATCAGGTGTCAGTGCTTGGTTTTACTTCTGTGTTCTCTGTCTGTTCTGTGGCATTTGTCTATATATCCATCATTATAAAAATATTAGATTGTTTAGATCAGCATGACTGTATAATGGGTATGGAAATCAGAGAGTGAAAGGCCTCCCAGTCTGTTTAAAATTTTAGAGGTATTTTCTTATCCCAGATTTCTTTCCCTTCCATGGGAAGTCAATGATTTAATTTCCTCAGTTTTTTAAAAAAAAATGGTGATGAGATTGGGATTGGAATTGCAAAGTATTCATAGAATACTTTTAGTAAGCTTCACATTTTCACTATATTGTCTTCCTATCCATGAACATTAGACATTTTTCTACTTATATATGTCTTTCTTGGTTTCTTGTGGAAATTGTTTAATCTTTTTTAAATTTTATGTCTTTTGTTTCACTGCTTAGGTTTATTTCTATGTATTTTATCTTTCTGAGTAGTAATTGTAATTTATATTTTAAAAGTTTCTTTTTCACAGCCATTTTCCTAAATATACAATAATCAAATAAGATTTTTTTAAATCGTGAAACTAATTAAAATATTGGAAATGGAGAGGTGATAATATCAATATACAAAAATCATTGATCTTATCGTCTGCTCTGTTGACAATATTTCATTTAGTTTCACTAAGTTTAAGTTGAACTTTTAGGAATTTCCATGTTCAAAATCATAGTGTTGTCAGCAAGCAGAGAGCTTGAATTCTTTGCCAACTTAGCTAACTTTTTTGTTTTGTTTTGTTTTAAATGTCTAATAGCTCTGACCCAGACATCCACAGTGCTGATAAAGTGCAACCTTGTCTGGTTTCTGTTTGGAAAGGGGAATGCTTTCAGTGGAAAGTGTTCAGTGGAGAACCATTAAATGAAATGCTGGCCATTGAGATGTACCCTTCTAGTTATGCTTTACAGAGCACTTCTTAACAACAATGCACATTGAATTTTGTCGAATTCCTTTTCTGCAGTAATTGATATATTCATAATTATTTTCTTTTGTTTTGGATTACATTGATTGTTTTTCTAATATTAAACCATCCTTGTTTAAATCCCAGTTCACCAAGATGTCTTGTTTTTAAAGCACTTTGTGGAATTCTATTAGGTAGAACTTAGTTGAAATTTTTAGTATTTACTGTGACTGAGACTTGACTAGAGGAGAGTGAGTGTCTGGCACCTTTATCAGGCATATTGGTCTACAGATTTCTCTTCTCGACACATTCTTTCCTCTCTCCCTTAGTAGGATTATACTTGAATCATAAAATGAGTTTGGTACTGTGTTGTTCTTTTCTTTCTTTTTTTTTCGGGGAGGGGGGAGCATCACTGCCCTCTGGTGGGAGTGGGGGGCCCAGCCTTGCTCCTGGAGAGCTGCTGCTGGATTTGAGCTGCCAAGCCAGTGGATCACAGTCCCGCACTCAGCCACCATGCCACCTGGGCTCAGCCCTTGTTTTGTTCTATATCCTGTAATAACTTGTGTAGAATTGGTGTTAACTCTTCTCTAAAAACTAATCCTCTCTGAAGATTATCAATATCAATCTGTCTTAACCAGAATAGGTAATGTATGTGTAGAAATTTGTCCATTTATTCTAGGTTTTAAAATTTGTTGGACTACAATTTCTCATAATATCATATAATCTTTAAAAATTCCTATTGGTTGTATTGTAATGTTGCCCATTTCATGTCTTATTTGTATTATTTGCTTATTTTCATTCCTTTGTTAGGTTTACTAGTGATTTATATATTTTTAAACTTTTATTTATTTGTTTTTTATTGTTTTTCTTTTAAATACATTTATTGAGGGCTCTTACATCCCTTGTGACAATCCATACATTTATCCAGTGTGTCAAGCACATTTGCACATACACTGCCATCATCATTTTCAAAGCATTCTTTCCCCACTTGAGTCCCTTCTATTAGCTCCTCATTCCTTCCCCTTCCCCCCTCTGCTTGCATTCTCTAAATAACCCTTCATAAGTTATAGATCATTATTTTCATATCTTACATAGTCCTCCATCGTTTTCACCCACTTGTCCGTTGTTCATCCCCCTTGGATGAATAGTTGTATCCTTGTGATCATTTCTCCCTTTCTCTCCACCCTCCTGCAACCCTCTTGGTATCTCTATTCTCATTATTGGCCCTGTGGAGTTTATCTATCCTGTGTGGTGGGCTCTTATCTGTAGCAGCGTGCATGTTTTGGTCTAATACAATTTGTAAGGTAGAATTGAGGTCATGATAGTGGGGGGAAGGAAGAAGAAAAGAAGGAAAGTTGTGTGCTTCATCAATGCCATACTGCACCTTAACTGGCTCATCTCTTCCCCGTGACCCCTCTGTGAGGGGATGTCCAATTTTCTACAGATGGGCATTGGGTCTCCACTCCATGCAATTCCCACCTCTGTTCTCCATTCACATGGAGAACACTTGGGTATGATTTTGTTCTGAGTCTTAAATGCCTCATAGATGATCCCATTAACATCTCATAATCACACAGGTTCCTGTGCTTCTTCCCTGTGGACTTTGTTGCTTCTCATCTAGATGGCAGTTTATTTATATTTAAGCCTTTAAGACTCCAGATGGTATATCTTTTGATAGCCCAGAACAATCCGCTTTCCTCACCACATTTGCTTATTTTGTCTTTAGTGATCATGTTGGGAAGGTGAGCATCACAGAATGCCACATCGTTAGAAAAAAGTTCTCTTGTGTTGAGGGAGTACTTGTGTAGAGGCCCAATGTCCATCTGTAGACTTAATTCTTAATATATAGATATGAGTACATAGATCTATTCCCCTCATTATATATAAATATATTTACATATGTGTATGCCTGTATTTAGACTTCTATAAATGTCCTCCGTCTCCTGATTTTTTTCCTTTCTTTCCTTTTACTTTCCTCTTGTCCCTCAGCCTTCATATTCAGCCATCATTTGGGTTTAGCAATTCTTGCTGTTACATTGCTCTTGATTAAGCCCCAGTAGGCCTTCTGTATACTTTTCTCCATTGATTTTAGTTCACTTGTTGTTACCTTGTCGCTGATTTTCCCCCCTCTCCCTTTCTCCCACCTCCCCTTTTCCCATATTCCCCTGGAAACATTGGTCCTTGAATTATTTCTTCATCTCTGAATTATTTATTCCACCTATCTTATCTAGATAGGCAAGCAGATACATTAATATTCACACACAAAAAAACAGGTAAAGCCAATTAAGACAACAAAGAAAGTAAGACCAAAAAAACCCAAGAAAACACCAACAAAAACAATGAAAAGAAAGTCACTGACAAAAAATGGAAAAGCCTAGAGTTAGGGTTAGGGGAAAAAAATGGAAAAGGCTATAAATAGTTCAAGGTCTTTACTTTGTCTCCAAAGTCTATTTTTGGTATTCCCTGGGAATGTCATCACTTTGCTCCCCTGTGGCTCTGTTGCATATCCTTAGTGTTTTGCCACAGCTTCATGGGGTCAGACTGTGCACAATTCCCGCATTGCATCTCCAGAGTTGTCCCCCGTGGTGCTATGACTTCATGATGGACATCATGTCTCGTGGTAGGGCCAACCCTGTGGTCCTCTCTTGTCTGCTCTGAGCAAGAATATCGTCTTCAGGGCTTGGTGGACGAGGATAACTTCCACTCCCTTTCCATTTCTCCCGTGTGCTCCAATAAGATGTCCCCCTCGTCCCACACTGTAGGTCAGTGCTGTGCTCTGAAGTGCATTCTTCTGAGGGGTGGAAGGATTGTCCACATAGTTGGAATTGGGCTGGCCCCGCAGACCTCTCTAGTGGTTCCCTGGTATGTGCCAGTATGTTTTACTCATGTCTTGGTGCATTGGGTTGAAGCCTGTTGTACGTGTCCTTTTGTGCTTGGCTTACTTTATTAGTAGGATTTCTCCCAATTGTTCCCCTGCACCAATGTGCTTCATGCGCTCATCGCTTCTTTTTAGGGGTGTGTAGTAGTACTCCATTGTATGTGCCATAGTATAGCTCCACTCTGCCACAGTGTGGCCTTTTTGAATTTTTGCAAGCAGCATTTTAATAGGAGCACCAACCTGATAATCAGTTCTACATATCCACGGTGGCATCAGCTCCCATACTAATAGCTGGCAACTGGAAAGGTGCGATCTTCCTTGTACTCCCTATATTCGCTAGGTAACCAGAAGTGTAAAAAACTCAATCCCCTCCCATCTGGTTGTCATGGACCCACCCCTCCCTATGGGGTACAGGATGAATCCTGGTGGATTGGGCACCAGGTACTGGAGGTTACCATGTTTGTGGACACACATTCCTGGTCCTTCCTGGACAAGCAGAATGAGGATGCCTGACCAAGTGTCTTGACTCTGAGCCAAGTGTGCCAACCCCAGGATCACTGGTTCCTGGATCATCCCAACCTCATCCATTGTGGGTCCAGAATGGTCAACGCTTTGCAACAGAGTAGAAGGGTGTGGATCTAAAACCTCACATCATGCTTTTTTTTTAATAGAAAATGGCTAGATGTCATTGCCCAATACCCCAAAGATTTGGGTTCAAGCTCTTTCAGTGTGGAAATGTTAAGTAGCAGGTGAGGGGTAGGGTTGTCTAGCTCCATGCCTGGAACCCCTCCCCACCATCCTATCCTTACAGGAGATTGTGGAGAAGAATCAGGCAAGCCTCAGCTAGCCATCAAGGCTATGGGCCATGTACTAATTCAAGTCCAAGCCAGGTGGGCGGTATACCTGAGTGGATCCAAACTAGGCCAGGTGGGCTTAATTCAGCCAATGACCATGCCTCCCAGCCGAATGCCCAAATACCTGGACCTTGAGACCTGCCAGCCCTTTGGCTTCTTTTCTGTCTTCCGCTCAGCTGTGGCACAGTCTCTCTGGCCTCTGTACACCATGTGTGAAGTGCAGTCCCTCAAGGTTGCCTATGTTCAGTGACTGTAAAACCTGGAACTTATGCCATTCTTTATGAAAACTCACTTGGATCACAAAGCAGGCTTCAGTGTGTATTCTTTCTCATGCAAAACAAAGAACTGAGGTATTTCCCAGCCACGACATCTAATGAAACCACTAGCAGCTCCATGCGAGAAGACTGAGCTTTCCACTCCTGTAAACAGTGAAAGTCTCACAATCCTGCCGAGGCCTGCTGTGAGGCAGCACTGACTGCATGCTGATGAGTTTAGGGATATTTTTTGCTAGTCTTGTCCTTAACTAGGTATAATAAATATTTCAAGAACACAGCTACCTACATGATTCTATACCACATATTTCTTTTATTAATAATAACAAAGTACCAGGCTGAGCCCCGGTGGCGTAGTGGTTGTGCACGGGACTGCAGCCCACTGGGATGGAGGTTCGATTCCAGCTGCACGGAGCAAAGGCTGGGCCTCCTACTCCCACCACCTGAGGGCAGTGATGCCCCCCCCCCAAAAAAAAATAATAGCAAAGAACCAAGAAAGAGTTTAGTCTCAGATCTATATATACATAGACATAGATTATATATATATGTAAGTTATACCATCCTATTGTTCAGAAGCCCCAAAATAGCATTTTGTATACTGTTTTAGTACACAAAAGGTATCCTTCAAATATAATGTAAGGTCAAGACCATGTCACCTCATTCAGTGGAGGGAGACCATTAGCACAAGGTCATAATGGTATCCCAAGGCTTACAGAAAATCAAAGATTTCAAGAGGACTTAGGACAACATAATTGGTGGCATATTAACAGATCACAGTTGGAATGGGAATAGTCATGGGAAATAGTCATGAAATGAGCATAGCATTATGATTGAGACATGTACATTGTGCTAGACAGAATAGTTTACAAGATTGGCACAGGCCCTCCAGACTAAGACAGTCAGGGCATGACTCCTTGACTGGGTAGGGGTTTGGGGTTATTCACTTGCTAATGTACTCTGCTTGAGGCAAGACTTTTCACATTCTTGGTTGAAGATCAAACGGATCCTCCCATCTACCCCCATTCAAACTCTGCAAAAGGATTTGGAGATTTTACTGATATCCATAGTCATCTGGAAACTGGTTTTCCTTGATATCCTTAGCCTTCTGCAAACCTAATGTTCAGAATTTATAAGTTTCAATACAATATTTTTTCAAAGAGTATATGCATAAGAAAGTGGGGGTGGGGCGAGGTTGTCATTCTCAGAATAATAATAGTGATAATGATGACTAATGTCCATCTGCTAGGTCTGCGCCATCACCTGCCCTGCACCATCAACATCCATAAGAATGAACTATACATGGAGAGTAGCACTGGATGTTGACTGCATTTTTATGAATTTGGAAATACTATTGTTTTTATCTTATTGATATAGAAGTCCAGGCTTAGAGTGTCACATTAAGTCTTCAATGTGTATTAGAATTTAAATTATAAGCACTATGTTAGTGAAGGGCTACAGTTAACAGTTATGGGGAAAATATTGAATGATGCAGGAAGCATCCTATTTGTGATCCATATTTATGCCCATTACAAAATAAGTTGACCCAACATAATATTCAAACTATAGAATAATATCATTGATATGCAAGTAAAATTTGGCTTAAGATAATCTAACAGGGGTTGCAGCAGTGACAGGGAACTTCCAGAAATTCAGGTCAGATGCAAAGGAGAATGTGGAACAAGGGATATCATTACTGATGTCAGATGGATCTATTCTTGACTCAAATTCAAGAGTACCAGAAAGACGCTTGCCTGGGTTTCATTGACTATCAGTACCACAATAAACTTCAAATAAGCTTGAGAAAAATGTGAATTCCAGAATGCTTCACTGTGTTCATGAGGAAATTATACATGAATCCAGAGGCACTTGTGCAAAAAGAAAAAAAAAAGGCTATTTCATTAGGTAAATCTGCTCCACAAAACCGCTTTAGAGTATTGAATATCAAGAGGGTTACTTTGAAGACTAAGATTCGGGCTCACCCAAACCATGGCATTTTCAATATCCTCAGAAGCATGTGAAAATTGGACATTGAATAAGGAAGACTGAAAAAGAATCAATGCATTTGAGTTGTGCTGCCAGATATGAATATTGAAAGTATCATGGACTGCTAAAAGGACAAAGAGACTTGTCTTGGAAGAAGTACAGAGTGCTCCACAGAGGCCAGGGTGGCGAGACCTCCTCTTACAGACTTTGGACTTATTGTTACGACAGACCCACTGCCTGGAAAGGAGCACCCTGCTTGGTGAAGCCAAAGGCCCTCGAGAACATGCTTGAGCACAGTGGCTGCAATAATGGGCTGAGGCCTGAGGGCAATTGTGAGGGTGGTGCAGGACTGGGCAGTGCTTTGTTCTGTGGCACTGAGGGTCTCTATGGGTTGGAACCAACTAACTAGATGGCCCCTAACACGAACCGCATTGTTTACAGGAGGAGCTGTAACTCTTTTCCAGGTCTTCACCTAGATTCAGCCTTCATGGAATTCTTTCTGATGATTTCAATATGAAATATACAAGATTCTCCTGGTTTTTAAATAGAGTATGTGTATGATTACTACTATGTCCAAACCTAGCCCAGGAAAGAGGACCCTAGTGCTCCAGGCTTGCTAATGTGTGTCCTTGAAGGGCATTGGGGTACTGGGGTCCCATCCTCAGGTGACACACCCTTATTTCCTGGATTGTAGGGCTCAGCACCAGTGTGGGCAAGATGATTTCTATCCACGGGTGTGTACATATCCCAATCAGATTTCTGTTTTGCTTCTCTTGTCCTGCTTGTAACTGCGATGAACCTGTTTCTAGTTGATCATAGTTTGTGACTTCTTTTTTTCTCCATGTCCTAGGGTAGTGGCAATTTTCTGGAAGCCTTGAACACCAGTATGGCGTCAGGATTATGGTTCTTTTATCCAGATGACATGTGTTTGTCTGGGGGAAGAATGAATAAATGTGTCTATATAAATTGCATGTGAAATTGGGGTGTCTTCTTCCTCTCCTGGAACAAATGTCATACAGCTGTCAGATGATGGATGCAAACAACAAACACCATTGAGTCAGGTTTCAGAGTCCAGGAGCTGAACCACTCTGCTTTATTATTCTTGAAGGAAAAGTTTCCTCAATCTCTGGAGTTAAAGAAGTTGAAAATTATCCAGGCTAGTAGCAATGTAAACCATTGCTGAAATGACCTTCAGTGGAGAGTCAGGAGTGTGGCTGTCTGGGAGATCACAGTTAATCCCAGCTGGTGTTCTTGGGAAGAGTAGAGACTTTTCTAAGGAAGGTTTAATTTGAAAAAGATTATCTTGGCACTGTGGGAAGATGTTCAGAAGCAGGGATATTTGTTTGAAGGCCATTTTAATAATTAGAAGACACTTGGACATGAGTTATGGTTGCTACAGTCTGTGAGGCTTAGTTAAAAAATAACTAAAGATAATTCTAAATGTTGAGGCTGCTTAGCTAAGGGGGATGGAGGGTGGCAGTGGGAAGGGGTTCCCTTAGAAACAGGAGAAAAATTGAAAATTGTACAGTTTGAAAATTTGGGGATGATAAAATGATTTATAATTCACTGGTAAAAGAAAACCAAATCCATTTCCCCATTTCCATTTAGTTGATTATATAGAGATCCCAAGATTGTAAACCTTTATAGAACAGACATCCTCATCTTTTGCTCAGAAAGAGGTTGGTGGGCTTGAACTGATGATGATCTTGCTATTAGCAGTGCAATGCCTAATCCACAGTTCTACCAGGGCTCTTAGCTTCACTGGAAATATGATCAAAATGTGTGTGAAGTATAAAATAGGCCTGTTCTTACTCATGCTAACAATTTGTTCCTGGTATGATTGGTGTCTAAAGGTAAATGCAAGTGTAGTCATTCAATGCCATTGAGCTGCTTCCAATTCATAGGGACCCATCAAGTACGCATTGGTCTGCAAGCTGCAAAGTCAGCAGTTCCAAACCACCACGCCCTCTGGGAGAGAAAGATGGGATTTCCTTTTCCCATAAAGAGTTGGTCTTGGAAACCCACTAGTACAGTTCTACTCCATCCGAAAGGGTGACCCAGATACTGAAGTCCATCAACCTCACATTAATATTTTTGTTAATCGTGACTAAGTCCTTGGTCTTTTGCTTTAGGACTGTGTCTTCTCCTCTCTGTCCATATGTCATAGCTTGATATTATACTCTTCCCTTTCATTCCCTGACACTTCAGAGATTTTCTGTGATATAATGTCCTTTCCCCCACTCCCACCCCCCAAAATTCATGCCTACATAGACCTGCATTTTGACATATTGGTTTGAGTTTTGTATCAGTATAGTTATGAATTTATGGACAACTACCCTTACTTGTTAATGGTATGTAAATTTGCCCTCAGTTTTGAAATGATTGGTACCAATCAATAACATCTATGTTCATTGTAAATGTTGATCTGAAATTTTTCTTTAGTTTTAATGCTGGGGTAATGCTGGTCTCACAGAATATGCTAGAAAGTGTTCCTTCTGCTTTTATTTATGGGAGATTTACAGGAAATGATTCATTTCTATTTTTAACATTACTAAGTAGATAAGTGAGTTATATTATATTTTAAAATTTTACTACATTATTGAGGATTTATGTTCTTAAGAGCATTATTGGCCATTTATGAGATCTTCCTTCACCCTTCACATTCAAAATCGTTATTCTTTTTTTCTGGAGTGTAGCTTTGTCTTTGTGTACATTTCCAATCGTTATTAATATTAAGGAAAAGTGATGTACTATATTGTTCTTACACTAGACTTTTTTTCTAGAGTGCATGCTATTAAGATATGATTAAATGTACTCCCTTTCTTCAATAAAATTTAAATTACATGAAAAAAGTTTAAATTACATGTATGAATTATTATACTTAGGGTGCTTTAAAATACATTAAATATACCATTGATTGATATTTTTCAGGATTATATGTTAGGCAAGGATGCATGAAGAAATACACTTACTTTATTGAAATGCACATAAAATTAAAACAAATCTACAATGTACACATGCTAGCTTTTCAAGACATGTAAAATCTGTTATCCTTGTACTGTCTATCCTTAATCATTGCAACATGTTAAATTCAGTTTCAAAAGTACTTAGCAAGCATAATGGAAGCATTTATAAAGAGTCAAAGAAATGAAATTTCTCTTGCCAGAAGTCTTATGTTGTGTTCAGTTCTTCATGTTCTATATATTTTTTGTGTACAAATTTCAATTTAGGTTCTTAAAATTTATTTTTAAAGTTTATTTATTATCTTCATCCTACTATCCTGGTATTGCTAATTCCATTCCTGTTCCAAAGGAATTTATCTGACCTAGATAGCATGTGAGCTTTTATCTGTATCAGTATCTGTATCAGTATACATTTTTTGCTCTAGCAGGAGCTGAAAAGCAGAACTGAGGGTGAGGAAGCCTCCAAGAACCAGAGGAATACTGTGTGTTTCATCAGTGCTAAATTTTGCTCTGCTTGAATCATCTCTTCCCTGTGACCCTCTGTGAGGGGATGTCCTATTGTCTACAGATGGGTTTTCGGTCTCTGCTGTGACCCCTCTCTCTCTCTCTATATATATATATGGTAGACACAGGCTGGTGTGCTTCTTGCTGCTTCTCTGAGAGATGGCTATCTGTTTAACGTTGAGTCTTTAAAACCCCAGACACTATTTCTTTTGATAGCTGGCCACTATCAGCTTTCTTTACCACATTAACTTATACATCCATTTTCTCTTCAGAGATCATGTCAGGAAGGTGAGCAGCTCAAAAGTTTGGTTTGTTAAAACAAAGTGCACTTGCATTAAAGGAGGACTTGAGCAGAGGTCATATGTCTATTTTCTTCCTCAATATATTACTTTATATGTATATAGGCCAATACCTCTACTTTTATTAACTTTTTACACAAGTGCACACATCTATTTATATATCTATTTGGAAATTTCCTTCCGAGATCTTTCTTCTTTTACCTTTTACTTCCTTTTACCATCCTTCTCCCCCACTATCAGGCTTACCTTTCTTCTGCCTCGTAGTAATTCCTCTCTGCCAGACTGTGGTTGCTCAAATACCCACAAGATCTCTAAATGCTTCTCATTGTTGCTTTTTAGTCCCTAGTTGTTTCCCTGTGGCATCATTTGCTCACTGCTCCCATCTCTCCCTCCCCTTTCCCATAAGTCCCTCCTAATTCATCTGTCTGATGCTTTCTCCTTGTGTTAGGTTCCCCTGCCTATCTTAAATAGGTAGGCAAAATGCTACTCCCATTTCTGTTCCTAAGGGGTTCCTCATCCTTATCACCTTGCCTAAAGAAAATAAATGACTGACTACAACAGAAAAAAAAAAAAGAAAGGAGCACACAGGAGCAAACAAAGAGGGAAGGAAAATGAGTGGCGCATATCCTGACTCACCAAACCCCAAGGACGATATTCCTGCATACACAACACACACAGAGGACCATAAGGCTGGTCCCACCACAAGACACACCGTCTCTCACTGGATCATAGGACTATGGGGAACAACAACAGATACAAAGTGTAGAAATAGTGCACAATCTGACCCCATCACACTGGGGCAAAGCACTAAGGGCATGCAACAGAGTAGCAAGGGGAGCCAAGCGAGGAAATCTGCAGGGAAGATAAAAATGTAGACTCTATTTGTGGCACCTCATCAGATTGACTGGAAAACACTCCAAAAAAAAAAAAACAGACCTGGAACCATTTGTAGACTTTTCCTTTTTTGTCAGTGACTTTCTCATTGTTGTTGTTGTTGTTCTTCTGTTTGTTTTATATTTCTTTGTTGTTCTGTTTGGTTTGGCCTTGATTTTGTGCTTATTACTGTCTCCATATATCTATCTAGATACAATAGACAGTATACACAATTCAGAGGAACAAACAACAGGACTGATGGTTTCATGGGTGAGGGAGCAGCACAGTAGAGGGAAAGGAGAGAGAAAGGAAGTAGGGTGTCAACCAATCCCAGGACAAAGGAACAAGTGCACTAAAATAGATAGAGAGAGGGCATAGTATGTCTAGTCAGACTTAATCAAGTGCAATGTAACCACAGGGAATTACTGAAACCTGAATGAAGGCCAAACATAAGAGTGGACAAGAAGAAAGTAAAACTAAATAGAAAAAGAACCATGAGGCAAAGGATATTTATAGAGGTCTAAATACAGGCCTGTACATATGTAAGTACATTTATGCATAAAATTATGGAAATAACTGTATGTACTCATATTTATGTTAAGTATTAAGGTGGCAGATGGGCATTGGGGTTTGACTCAAGTACTCCCACACTGAAAGAACCCTGTGTTCTAATAATCTGACATTCTGTGGTGATGATCTTCTCTACATGATCAGTGAAGACAAAACAGGTGCATAAGTAAATGTCATGAAGAAAGTTGGTGTTCAGCTATTAAAAGATTTGGCATGTGGGGTCTTCAAGACTGGAAGATAAGATAGCTACCATCTAGCTCAGAATCAACATAGTCTGCATAGGAGAAGCACACGAGCCCATGTGATCCTGAGATATAGATGGGATCAGATATCAGGCATCTAGCCCCAGAATAAAACCACGTTCAAGGTGAATGGGTGAAGGGGGATATGGAGACCCAATGCCCATCTGTAGATAATTAGACATCTCCTCACAGAGGGAACACAGGGAAGAGATGAGTCAGTCAAGGTGCAGAACAGCACTGATGAAACACCAAATTTTCCTCTAGTTCTTTGGTGCTTCCTTCTCCCACTATCATGACCTCAATTCTACCAGTCAAATCAGATTAGACCCGAACATGCACGCTGTTCAGATAAGAGCCCACAAAACAGGGAATCCAGAATGTATTAACCCCTCAGGGATCACAGGGAGAGTAGGGAAAGCAGAGGATGGGGGGAGGATGGGTTGAGAAAGGGGGGACTAATCAAAAGGCGTTGAAACCTTTACCCACCTCCCAAGGGGGGAAACAGTGGAAAAGTAGGTGAGGGGGAAGAGGATGATGTAAGATATGAAAATAATAATCTACAATTGAACAAGGGTTTGTGAGGAAGGGTGGGTGGGGGAGGGAGGGGGAAGAAACTGGGCCCTCAAATCAGGGGCTCAAGTGGGAAGTGAATGCTTTGAAAATGATGATGGCAACGTATATGCAAATGTGTTTGGCATACTGGATGAATGTCTGGATTGTGGTAAGAGAGATGTAAGAACTCCCAATAAAAGTATTAAAGGAGAGAGAGAGAGAGAGAGAGAGAGAGAGAGAGAGAGAGAGAGAAACAGCAGAACAAGAAGAAGTATACATAATTTCAGGTTCCATGAAATGAGTAGTAAAGCACTAAAGAAACACAATATTTCTCTGTTCCTTGAGGCTTCCTCACCAACACTTTTATGAGCCTGTCTGCCTTTCACGGCGGGCTAGACCAGAGCATGAGCACAGATACAGTTAAGAGACAAGAGCTCATGATCCACAGAATCCAAGAACAACAATACCAGAAAGGTAGGGGGAAGGTGGGAAGAAGTGGAGAGGAAGGAGGAACTGATAGCAATGATTGACACATAAGCATACCGCCCCTCTCCTCCCCCTCCCCCCTCTTGAGGCAGCAGCTTGGGGAAATTTTTGTATGCTGCGAGTGGTGGATCCTGTCCAGCTCAATCTGGGGAGGGATTACTGGAGCCTGCAGGCTGACACAGTGGATATAGAGTTTCAGAAAGTTCTTGAAATTGCTTACTGTGCGAAAATTGCAGGGGAGGTCTGTGTCAGACCCTAATAGACTGAATGTATTTTTGGCACTCAGGCTCCAAATATGGACTTCCTTACTTCTTAATATGCTGACCTAACAACAGGAGCACTGGGTGGGTGAGTCTACCCGGATGCCATCTTGACTTCTTTCCATATTCTATATATTTTTTTCCATATTCTATATTTTTAAGACTCAAATTTGTATACTTTTTGTAAACAAGTGTATTTGTCTGTGTATAAATACTGTCACTCAACTTCCTGTTGATATTCAATATAATAGGAATTGCAGTAGGAATTTATTTTTAGCTTGATAAGACTTAATCAGACTCAGAGAATTTGTCCTTAAGCATTAGAGAGAATGTGAAGAGTTGGGAAAGAAATAGAAAAGGGTAAATTATAGTTGGAGGTTTATACAGAGTATCTCCAGGAGCAAGTCCAAAATTACAAAGGACTTGAAATAAATCTGTTTAAACAATGGAAACATTCCTCATTTTTTTCTCATCTTTTTGTCAGCCAGTCTCTCTCAACATCTCTTTAAAAAAGAAATCAGTGTACAAAGTTGAGCATGCTCATAGACATAAATTAATAGAAATCTGTAGTTTTAAGATAGATTTTTTTTTCTATAAATAAAGCAGATTAGTTAGAAACTTGCTTCACCATTGGGGGACATCTTGGGTCATAACGAAGTCATTTGTAAAAGAATTCTAAATGAAGTAAGCTATTCCTAAGAGGAAATTGTAATCAAAATGCATATATAGTGTTTTCTCAGTGTAGAGTCGCTATGTATTTTTACTAAAATTATGCACACTAAAGTAAATCATGATGTATAGGTTGATTAGATAAATATTCATTTCTTCATCCCATATTTATTGTGTACTCCTGTTAAAGTATCATTTGACATGCAAAACAAATTATATTCCCCTATGAAATTTAAATATACTTTGAGTTTCTAATAAGCTGTAGAGAATGTGAGTAGACTGACTCATGACGAACCTATGTTTCTGTTCAAGTAAAATATTGCTCCATTTGATTTTTAATGGCCAGCTTTGTGTGTGTGTGTGTGTGTGTGTGTGTGTGTGTGTGGCATCACTGCCCTGGTGGTAGTAGGAAGCCCAGCCTTGCTCCTGGAGAGCTGCTGCTGGATTTGAACTGTCAACCCTGTGGGTGGCAGTCCTGCACACAACCACTAGGCCACAGGTGCTCAGTCAATGACCAGCTTTTAAGCAGTAGATTGCCACCCTATACATTTGAAATTACTCCCGTTGGACAAAACCACAAACTTTTGGGTTAGCAGCCTACTGTTTTGTAACTTGTACCACTTATGAACTCTTAAAGAGTCTGAGAGGAATTCTAAAAGTTCATGGAAAGCACAATTAAGAGATAATGTGTTTTGTCCATGAACTCTTTGCAACCGACTCCTAAATTGCACCTAATCTTCATTTATGGCCTACTCTACATTTTGCCTTTGCAGAAGTAAAGACAATCTTCTATTTGATGGTTTTGTCCATCAACAAGGCTGCTGGCCTGCAACAGATGCTGAAGCACTAGGAGAGTTCAGATTGTATGTCAACTTGGCTAGACCATGCTTCTCAGTGGTTTAGCAGTTAGATAATGATGTAGTCATCTTCCATTTTGTAGCAGTCTTCCTCAATTTCCCGAAACACCATTTCTGGCATAATAATTCTTGGTCTTTGTAACCCAACCATGTTGATTAGTGAAAATTGAGTGCAGTAACATGATATGAATCATAAAATTTCATGGGGTCTCATATACCTAGATTATTTATCCAGTATTGCCAATTACTAGCTACCTGATGTTGAGCAAGTTATTTGATCCCACTTTGGGTTTTTATTATGTTGTCAACGATTATTTTCTCCTGTCACCCAGAGGTAATGATAAGACTGCTGGGCCAGAAACAGAATTTTGGTTTGTGGTTTCTGATCTTGGCTCCAGTCCATACCTCTTGTGGGCCTCTGTTTCTTTTTAATGAAGGGAAGGAATTAAATAAGGTAATTTTAAAGTTTCTTCTATATTTCCTGCTCAAAGTCTCATCATTTTCTCTCTGGATTTCAAATTCATGAGTTAAAATTAGTTCTTTTAGTATTCCTCCTTCCTTCCTCCACAAATCCACTTGGAAAACTGTCTTTTTGCATCTGTGAACATATGCTGAAACATTTGAAGTTTTAAAATCATTTATTTACCAGAAGAGACCTTTGCCATTGGATTTCAAACAATGATAGGAGTGGTTTTTAAGAAACACAGTCTATGCTACAAGTTATTTCCCTAAGGGCCTTAAAGAAAGACCTCTCCTTCTAAAACTTACATTTTTGGGAAAGGTGGAGCTGAGCTCTCATCTGTAGAAAACATCTGTCAGAAGATATTACTCATTGCCAGAAGAACTTCTTTGGAATCTTTTCTTAATAACAACAATGTATAACCAAAAAGATGCTTTGTATTTCAGTAATGCCTTTATTTAGACCACCTTTCCAACTCACTTATAAACATGTCTAAGAAACACAGGCTATGTCTAGACTACAAACAAAAAAGGCACCGAAATTGAACAAAAAGCCTCTTATGTTGTTGCTGAACTGGTTATGTTCAGTAGTCTGAACATCCACGTTAGTTTATTCCATTTATTTTACAAAGGCTATGGAAAATATATACATTTAATGAAAGAATATTTTATTTAATAATTCATTTTATGTTTGGAAATATTTAAAACAGCATCATCAACTGTAATAGGTACTAGTTTAAGGAAGTGCAGGCTATGAATAGGTTTTAAACATAGGAATCCAAACAAAAGTTTTATTAAAATATTATGGCTTTTAAAATTTGTTTGTTTCATGATCTAGATTGAATACAAGGATTAAAAATATTTTTCCAGTCTATTTCTTGCTTTTATAAGTGCCATTTTATTGACATATACTTCATATATCTTATGATATAATCACTCAATATTCTTTAGAAGATCCAAGATTTTAAGAAGTGTTTTTTCAATTTTGATATTTAATTAGCTGACATTTTCCCCCCTTCTTTTTTGTATCATGTTTAAAAATATTTGTCAAAACCTCGATCACTTGGGTTTCTCCATTTTCGCCTGGAGATTTATAGTTGTAATTCCTATATTAGAGCCTAACATCCATTTTCACTTAATTTTTACACTTGATATTAAATGGTAATTTTATTTTATTTTTGGAAGATAGCTATTTACTATCCTACCACCTATTTACCCATTTGTCTGTTAACCACAATCTCTCTCACCCTTGATTACTGAATTTTATAGTAAATCTTGAAATTGGAAACTGTAATACCCTCCAAATTTTGGTTTTACAGTAATGTATTAATATTCAAGGTCTTTTGTATTTTTGTATACATTTTAGAACAAGCCTGTTAATTTCTACTGGGATTACCATATATACACATGTAGAAGCTGAATTTTCCAGCACATTTCTTATACAGTTTTTGTGGTAAAATTAGGTTCCTTGACTGATCTTTGGGTTGGTTTATACTCGAGTAAATACAATATGCTAAATCCGATGATGAATTTGTAGGTAATTAATATTTGTTAAATATACAGTAATATGATCTATAAATTTTATATTAATCCTTATGATGATTTTAGTTTATTTCATTGTATTTACTTTTTAATCAATCTTATGCATCTTTGTAACTTTATCCATAATTATTATATATATATATTTTTTAATTTTGGGGGGCATCACTGCGCTCTGGTGGTCGTGGGAGCTACTCAGCACTGCTCCTGAGAGCCACCACTGGATTTGAACCACCAAGCCCGCAGGCCACAGTCCCGCACTCAACCACTTACGCCAGTGGGGCTCAGCCCCAATTTATTTGATATTTTTATGCAGGTACAAATGCTGTTGTTTTCATAATTTAGATGACCTACTGTCAACTGCTGGTATCATGTTGCTATTGTAGGTTGCTGTTGAGCTATTTTGACTCCTGGGGACATGGTGTCTGCAGAGTATCAGTGCTCCGTGTGATATCAAGCTCGGCACTGTCCAGAGTCATTCTCACTAGCTCTGCATGACTTCCACTCACCGATCTTTTGACAACTTGCACCAACAGGGACATCTAATGCTAATGGAAGTTCAATTGATTTTGGTAAAAATAGCAAGAGTATGTCCCTCTCTAAATTTACAAAGGGGAGCCTTATCACCATACTCTTAAGGTCTATTCATAAGAAATAGAAGTCAGACATATGACAGATCTTCAAAATGTTCATGGAAAAATAAAGCTAAACAATAAAACCATACCCTTTTTACCTCACTCTAAGCTTTATCAAGGTAAGACTCTTTTGTAAATGTTCATGATATTGACCGTTACTCTTTGTCAATGCACTATCGAATACATTATTAGACAAAGAAAAAATACATGCTCTTAAAAGATTTTTTAAGATTAGGAAATGTTTAAAAAGTCAGAATGAGTCAGATCACAAATTTAAGAAGGACACTTAATGATTTTTGGCCATATTGCCTTCTTTGATGAATAGAATAACCAGAATATTATCTTGGTGGTCTTCCTTGATTTTTTTCTGCTCATGCTTTGACTAACTTTCTCAAAAGTCTATCATAATTAGCAGATGTTGTTATTCTTTGTCTCTTCAGAAAGTCAGCAAGCAAAATGCCTTGAGCATCTCAAAAGTTGATCTGTGACTTTTGTCCATACCTCGCAATTGCTCTGCTTATGCTTTTTATTCAGGACTATCATAGTAAATCTATGGTTCATCTCCTGGCATAATTTTCCTAAGAAATGCTTCAAGATCCTGCTGCCACTGTTTAAAGTTTACTTGGAAAGCTCCCATCATATCTACAGCTCACGCGGGTGCAAAAGTCTGGGTGCCCGTTAAACAGAAAGTTTGCCAAATTTAATTTTTCAGTCAGAATTGTGTAGGCCATGCCCATGGAGATGTCTGTGGTGTTACATATTGGTTCTGGTGTCAACCATTGGTCTGTTTTAATGAGAGCACAAATATGGTTTGCTTCCTTGAAATTTCATGTGGATTGTCTGTTTCTTTGGATGCTATATTCAATATCATCTCATTCATTTTTACAACAAGTTATTCATTTGTAAAAGGCTGTATCTTTAGAGCATTTCCTCATAAACTTTTATAGCAAATTATCTCAGAATTTTTCCCCCTGAACTTCACCACAGATTTGATGACTGTTCAATGTTAGCAGACTCCATGTTGCCTTCAGAGAATCTCCTTTCTGACACATGTTTTACCCTTCTTCAGTGCCTCAAAGGGGATTCTGTTTAGACATGCTATAATTAGTATGAGTTTCTTTTGGTGCAAAAATTGTAAAACTGTTCATTTATTTCATGACATATGCTTTCCATAAATGTTTTAAATATCGGTTCTATGAAGTTGTTATTTAAAGCAGGGTTTCTAACTGGATAAGCCCTATACACTCAGGGTAAAGAAATCAATCCCAAACAGTACCAAATTTTCCAAAAATTCCAAGATGCCACCTGAATGGAAACATTACCCAAGGAAGCCCTACTAGAAAAACAGATAACCAGCTGAAAAAGCGGTGCTTGGCTCAACCTTGGTAGCAAGTCTTTCTTGTTGAAGGTGTGTCAGCCTTCACACTCCTAGCAATCCATTGCCCTCCTGAACAAGGCACCGTACGTCTCTTTCTGGTGTTCAGTTATAGTATTTTCCCTTTTTAATTAGCATCCCACATCCCGCAAGTTTTAAAAAATCCATCTGTTTTGGTTTAGCATTCCAGGGATGTGTCTAAATTAATTTGAATCAATTTGAAGTCTTAAATTATAGGAAACAGTAACATATAGTAAGGAGAAAAGGCATGCAGGTAAGCATGAAGCCTCTGAGAGATATCTCACCAAGGAGTTCTTTCTCCAAGGACACTAATCATACACATGTACCACAAGAGATTTCAGATTGGAGAGAGATTCATGAGAAGATTTCACTGGTACTTTGAGGTAACAGAGGCAGGATCTTTTCCATGTGGTTAGGTCAGGTGTAGGCTGCAGTAATGAAATGGATCCTGGAGTCAACAGTAAAGGTTCAAATCTTACATAGCCCATTGTGATTGCCACTGCCCTTACCTTGTCCAAGAAGAAACACGCAGACCTCTAGCCATCCCCAGATAAAGTGTGTTTTCAGTTGGCAAGAAGCCAGAATCATCTCCGCAGAGTTTGTTTAAATTCCCTTCTACATTTGCTGCTACCAAACACGTTGTAGATATATCTGTTGACATGATCTCATGATTTTACCTTTTTAGTCCAGGGTAAATTCATTAATTCATGATAGAATTTTTTGCATATTGCATTTGAGCTATTAAGAATTTATTGCAGATAATTGTGTTTTTAAAAACAAGGGATATTTGACTCATTTTCTTTGTAATACTCTTGTGGTCTTGGGTTCATAAGACTGAGAAGCATTCCTTCCAGTCTCAAAAATTCTTTGTATATAACATTCTACTTTTATTCTACTTCCCCCTGGGGATAGGAACAGTTTTTTAAGTCTAATAAAATTATAATTTTATTTTGTAAGGTGTTTAAATTTAACTCTTTCTCCCATGGAGGGTTCTACTGCCATTGAAGTTACTAGATTTTTCTTATTTTTTGTTTATCCAGTCCATCCCTCCCTCTCCAACTCAGAATTCCTTTGGTTTCCAAAGGTGTCTCACTGTGGCTAGAGAGGTGGTTCTCTTGATCACAATTTAAGTCCATTCCTTTTCCAACTTCTTCCACTTTTTAAATTTTAATTAATTAATTAATTAATTTTTGGGGGGGGCATCACTGCCTCTGGTGGTCATGGGCGCTACGAAGTGCTGCTCCTGGATTTGAACCGCCAAGCCCGCAGGCTGCAGTTCCACACTCAACCACTTATGCCACTGGGGCTCAGGTTGCTTCTTCAACTTTTTAAACACTTTGTTCACACATGTAGGCATGAGCTTCTTGGGAGAACACTGGGGATATATGAGTTTATCAGGATACCTGACCGCTAAGAAGAAGACTACATCTTTCTGCATTTCTGCATCTGTGAATTGAAGGGGCCTGGGGATTACCATGGTGATTCAATAATTATCATGCCCCTCCCCCCCTAAATTCTCCTAGCTTTCTTAATACCAATATCTTCCTATCATTGTGAATATTCAACCAGAATTTTTTTTAAGTACTCATTTTTTGTTTTTCCAGTTACTTCCTTTGTTAGTTATATAGGCAGTTGATCATTTCAGTATGGAATGTGGAAGCACTTGCTTGTTATTGTTTTCTTCTTGGAATTTGAGGTCTCAGCCAGAATTGAGAGAGAAAGATTTCTTTTGTAACATCCTGTTACAAGAGTATACACTACCAAGTATGGGATGTAATTGAATTTGACTACCAAAGTCTGTGATTCTCAGAACATATGACAGCAAGAGATATCACTTTTGACCTTCTTGAAAGAATACCTGGTTATAATTAGGCTATTTAATATTCTACATTTGTCTTTATCTTAGATGATGTGCCAATAGAGTATCAAGATTTGGATTAAATTACCAAACACAACTAAGTATAATTCTATGAACTGTCAAAATACTGCATCCTATTTTACTAGCATAATCATTTTCTATTAAGTTTGCTAAAATAAAATTTGTTTTTGAGGAATAGTGCTTTTTACAACATCATAGATTTAACTAATCTTAAATTAAAATCCTAATTTGAATTGAGCAACTAACAATGTTTGATTCATTCAGTTGTTTGGCGAAATGACATGACTGATTATCAAAACATTGTATCTTTACTTTGCTTGTTTGTAAGTCTGGGAGGCTCTAAACTTGTTCTATATAGACTCTGAAAACTTTTTCATAAAGCTGAGGACAATAATTTTGTTAACTGGAATGCCAAAGGCAAAAAAGTACATGTAATGAAATTAATTTTATTTAGATTTTTTTAATGCAGAGAATGGAGCCCACGGGTGGTGCAAAAGGCTGATATACTCGACTGGAGGTAGGATTCCATCCAGAGGCAGAAGAGCTTCCTGGCAGACTTGGAAATCCTTTGGGACAGTCTTTCTCAGCCACACCAAGGGTCACCAGAAGTGGGTAGCAATTTGCCAGCAACTGAAAAGTAGGAAAAGCACCCCAGCGCCAACACGACAGTGTCTCAGCAGGCTGTTTTAGCGTTCAAGTTTCTAAGGAGAGAAAATAATATAGATACTACATTTGGGATTGTTTTGCAAACGGGAAAAAATCTTACTGAGATACAATTTTCCAGAAGCACTCTCTGTGCTTTTCTAATTCCAGGTGTACAGACAGATGAGCTCATCACTTAGGAGACAATGAGAGGGAATTTGAAGTGTTTGTGCCTACCTAGCCCTGTTATAGGTAGACAAGGAGATCCACAAGTCTTAGGGTTATCATGATGTAAAAAAGGTGGAGTACTTTCTCCCTGGAAAGATGGCTTTTATATGAATCAGGAGACTCTCTTGATTCCCCATGGTTTTTCCGGAGCAGAGGGCTCTGGTCAATTTTGCTCTGTCATGGATTATCCCTGGGAATATATTGGAAGATTAAATCAACGGAAATTTCTTTATATTTATTTTTGGGGTTTTAAAGCAAAGTGGCATTGTCCTGATTTTAAATTTTTATCTGTTGGTGTCTTAGCAAAGAACACAAACAAACTATTCTATATGTATATTTAAGTTTGAAAAAGTCTTCAAATCATTTGCCCTCAGAAATCAGTCTGCATTTAGTTCTCTGATAGTCATATGTCTCACAAGACATATCAAAGTTGAGTGTTTACTCTTTCAATCATCAAATTTAGCATGAGATATTTTGAGATGCTTTTAGTTGCTATCGATTTTTATTTTGCCAGGTGAGTTCTCAAAATAATTCTCTCTTGGTGTATTTGAACTCTCAACCTTTTAGCTAATAGTTGAAACCTTCACTATTGTGCCACTTAGGGATCTTATATTTTGATGCCTTTGCATCTAGAGGGTGATGTCTCTCTGGCTTCTTAAGAGTCTCTCTACTGAACTCAACTTCATTATGGGAAGGATATATACAACTTTCAGAAAAGGGGTCTCCAGACATACATGTCAAAAAAGTACAACAATGGATTTATTTAGGCTATTGAAGTACAAAGAACTGATCCTCGTGGGGGTGGTTTAACACTCTGTGTGTCTCAGAATCATTGGGGAGCTGGTTAAAACCCAGACCCCCCCACCTCCAGAGCTTAATTTGCTAATTAGGTCTGGGTAGGGCTTCATAATTTAAATTCCTAAAAAGCTCTCCAGTGTTGCCAGTATTGTTTGTCTGTTGACCTTGCTCCCAGAATCACTGATTTAAATGAACTACTCAGAACTCAGATTCATTAACTCTTATCTCAGCTTGTATAGCAATATCTTCTTTCATATTGTTACACATGGCATTTCCTGAAGTTCTTCTCTCTCCTTTATATATTAAGATAGCAGAACAATAAAAGCAAACACCATTAATAGAGTATCTGATTATTTATCCTTCAAAACTTATGGTTTACTGAACACTGTGAAATGTGCTGAGAATTCTCTTAGTTATGGTCTCTTTATAGCAGTGTGTGTGTGGCAGGGGTGGGGAGGTGGGGGGGGCGCTGCCAGCTAAGGCAGCAAAAGAAATTTGCTGGTCAGAAGCCTAGTACAAAAGTCACAAGTCGCAGGTGCATCTGGCTCACCTGAGATGCTAAAATCCATAGCTAGAACATGAATAGGAATATAGGTAATTTATTCTTACTGTTACTCCTCTTTCCTCTCTTATCTTCTGCTTTCTATTATCCATCTTCCATTTTCTATTGTGTGCAGCACAGTTACAATCACAACACCCTTGCCCTTATCTCTCTTTCTATTTAAGCTCCCACTAGATTCAATGAATCTTGTTATTACGTGGAGAGTTAGTAAAATACAAAATTTGATATACAAGGCCCGGCAACCTGTGGTTTAATCACTCCTAAACCACCGTCACCGTGGTGACTCAGTTACCTGCTAAAGTTTAAGAACCACGGACCCAACAGCAATGTCACAAATAAACACGCTTCTGAGAACTCATACAGGCACCACATCAGCCTCGAAGACATAGGTAAACATTGGTGAAGGGATTTCCCAGCCACTATTACAGCTCGGTGCCTGTTTCTTTATATTTATTAAGACATTTCTATTTTAGGTTGAATAGAAATAAACTTCTGACGGTGGAATAGACAAAGTGTATCAGACATAGGGATTGATAATCTTCAAAATTTATAGATCAGCCAAGGTGCTTTCTGCCCCTTCTCAAGAGAAAAGAAGCCTGTGGGAGAAGTGTCCATTGTCCTTCAATCTTGTAATAGAAGTGTGCAAAGTGCACAGCTCTATGAAGCTAAAATAATGAATCCTCTCCCACAGTATAGCCAGGCTCACTTAAACGAATGCAAGATGGACTTGTAACACATATCAAATATACTTCCACATAAAGATATATAAACAGAAATGCTGCCAAGACTCATATACCCTTTGAGATGAACTTGGAAGTAGCAGTCATAGCTCTTGGAAAATGTGCAGTCCGGGATTGGAATCTCTCCATCTATAGATGAGGAAATATATTTACACACAAAACTCACTACAAGTCTTATCAGTAGTTCTGTAACCTAAGAAAATATTTCATTGCAGATACGGGAAAGCAAATCTCTAGATAGTATCTATTACAGAAAACAGAAGATATGTTTGAGCATCTCTATGTGCATCCTAATGGAAGAAAGAAAAATATATCCTTATCACTTTATACTTAAAAAAAGGGACCTTAGAAAGTATTCTGGCTGAGCTCCGGTGGCGTAAGTGGTTGAGTGCGGAACTGCAGCCCGCAGGCTTGGCGGCTCAAATCCAGCGGCGGCTCTCAGGAGCGGCACTGGGTACGCCCACGACTACCAGAGGGCAGTGATGCCCACAAAAAACAAACAAACAAAAAAAATGATTTGGGCTGAGCCCCGGTGGCGTAGTGGTTGTGCGCGGGACTGCGGCCCACTGGGATGGAGGTTCAATTCTAGCGGTGGGGCTGGGTCTCCTACTGTCACCACTAGAGAGCAGTGATGCCCCCCCCC
>PVJH01023466.1:0-34746 GCA_004026705.1 Nesogale talazaci | reverse complement strand
TGTTCCCATGTGCTCTGGTCAGACATGTCTCTCTCCCCGAGCTGCAGCTTCAGTCCTGTCCTCTAAAGTAAATCCTTCTTAGGGGAAGTGCAACTCTCTGTGTAGTTGTGACTGGGACCAGGCCCTCAGACCCCCCTCCATAGACTCCCCACTTCATGCCAGTAAGCTGCATTCACATCTTGGAACACCAGGTTTAAGTTAGCTCCCCTTACCCCTGTGGAGCTATAAACAATGCTTTCCCCTTGGCTGGAACATTGCCCTGTTCCTCTGATACACATTGCTATTTTTTACCCCCAACTCCTTTTTAGTTGTTTACTATATGTAGCGCTGAATTTGGTGTGACCTCTGCCATACTACCTGGACCTCATCCCAGGAGTATTTGTATGCAGTAGATTTTTTTTCTATGCCCCTTTTGCATTTTTTAAGCTTACCTCAGGGGACTCATGTTGTGGTTTTGATGGTTGTTCATGGTATCTTCAATATTCTTCATCAACAATGTGATTCAAATGCATCTATTCTTCTTTATTTGTTCTTATTCACTGTCTACCTTTCACATGTGTATGGGTCCATTGGAATTGCTCTGGGACTTGGTTCAGGCAGCCATGAGTCCTCAAAGGGACATCTTTTAAAAAAGTACACAGTTTCTTCTGGCAAATTATGTAGTTTGATTTCCTGAATGATGCTCCCATGAGTATTGGTTGTATCCTTGTATAATGAGTCTTCCAGTAAAATCAATCCAAGAAAAATCCTTCCAATAAAAACCACCTTAATCCTATAACCTCCAGGTAACAGTTCAAACCCACTAGCCCTTTGTTAGGAGAAAGAGGAGACTATTTCTATAAAGATTTATACTCTCAGAAACTATATGAAGCAGCTCTGTAGTGTCCTCATGACTCAGAATTGACTTTATGACAGTAGGTTAGATCCTAGTGTTAAATTTGATCATCTAAGACACCAGCGTTTTCCATACGGTCAACTTCACTAATATTCCTTATGGTGAGTTAGACTCTTTGAAATCCACTGGGGCACTTCTTCCCAGTCCTGCAGGGTCAGGATTTACTTTAAGGCAACAAGTTTCATTTGATTTTCATTCCTCTTTGAGACAAATCATATATGTTTAAATAACAAAGTATTTGAATATCAATCTACATTGCCCCAAAGTGGTTCATTTGATGGTGGAAAATACTGTTGCATCATGCAGCCTCCATGCTCTAAAGTCCAGAGTTGTAATTGTGACAGGATAAGACCTAGCTCCACAGGCTTAAGTACCAGGCTCTTGACAGCCAAATTGATTTGTCAGAGTGTTTTTATCTTTATATGTGCATTTACACATTCTAACAGGGAAACAATTACTTCAACAAATAACTTTTTCAGCAAATATGTAATTTTTTAAGTTTTAGAACAATATGGGATCCTGAAAAACTTCAGAAGCTTTTATTCTATTTTGGTGAGCTCTGTTAGAAAGTCATGTTTGATCTCATTCTCATGAAATTTTATTACATTCCAAATTGGAAGTTAAAACTGCCATTCCATTTTGTAATATCAGAGGACATACATTAGAGTCATGATTATCAGAATCAAGGCAATAAATAAAGTTGTCACATTGAAGTATTGTTGAGTGTGTAACTCAGCAGTATAATTATTTTTGAAGCTTTATATTCAATATCTTAAAACACATTTTCATCTTTCGAAATAAATATTTATTGTGTAGGAGGGAGAAGTTAAATTGTATTTAAGTCCCTTCCATTTGGGCTTTGTGATATTAAGAAATGACACTATCTCATCAAGTCCCAATATTGTGTTTCAGGAAAAAAAATGGATGAAGGGTGGCCATGAGCCTGGAGATGCTAAGCATTTTATTTGGCATCTTATCACTTCTTCTTTTGGAATGCATATTTAGAATTATTCGTGAGTGCCCATACAGTTTTTGTTCCAGCCATGAATCCAAAGACAGGATTTAGAGAGGAGAAATATTTATTGGGGGAAGTCTAGACCTAATGCTTTTGCCACTAGAAATTCAGATTCTTATAGAATGCCATGTGAGTGCCAAAATGCCCCTGATACACCAAGCATTTCAGTGGGGTTTGGTGAAAATGCATACTTCCATATGTATGAAACAGAGGTGAATCAGGGATGGTGTCCAGAACAGGAATTGCTGCTCAGGCCTCTGACACCCAGCTAGCTGGAATCTGCATAGTTATACTGCAAGAGGAACTACAGTTAGAAAGGGATTGGTGACATTCAAGTGACTGGCCACAGATGATTTTTCTGAATTGCTACCTCCATGAACAAAGTGAACAGGTCCAAAAACAAAACTTACTGCCACTGAGTTAATTCTGACTCATAGTGAACAGAACAAAACTGCCCCGTTGGGTTTCCAAAACATTAAATATATAAGGAAGAAGACTGCCTCAATTTTCTCAAGAGGCGAGGCTGGGATATTTGAACCACTGACTTTGCAGCTAGCTCCTAGTGATCCTTTGTCAAAACAGGGGGGGCAGAGAAAGTTGCTGTGGGGCAACAAATGACAAGCTGGAATGCAGATTGGGAAAGGGGAAGTCCAGTTGCCTGCCCTTCCTCCCTCCTCCTCCCTCTCAGTATACTCTTGGAGCAGCACCATACCAAAGCACATGGCCAAGGCCAGTAAAAACCAGCTTAAGCCCACATGTGATCAGACCAGAGAGTGGATTATCTGAAGCAGTCATGAAAGCTAGGGTATTACAGGTGCTCACAGTTGGGACAAGCTGACTGAGGGAGAGAAAGGGAGAAGAACTGGAGACAGGCTTCCAGATGTGGGAACAGGGAGAAGCAAGTGAAAAAAAGGAAAAGAAAAAAAAAAGTTTAAAAATGTTGTATAGACTGACAATCTAACCGCCCCTAAGAATAACTTGACAAGATTTATGGGTGGTGTTAGAGGAAGCAGTAAAACACACAGGTAACAAGCTTTGAAAGAATGTGAAGCAGGAGGAAAAAGATTACCCTGTGGGTCCTACTGCTCCAACTTCAGAGGAAGCACTCACTTCTTGGTGAACTTTGCTAATCCATAGGGATGGACTATGGGGGTGGAGAAGGATGGGTTCAGATCAGAATCCTACAGAGGAACCAGAAACCCCACAGAGAAATCAAGATACACGTGCAGCAGGTTAGCCCTGATTGAACAAAATGCACCCTTTCTCTGGTGGTCATGTACTTGATATCAATTTCATGATTGGGAGTCCAGGGGTGGAGTCTAGCCTGTCAATCTGGAGATAGTCAATGAGGCCTCTGTGTGGGCATGGATTTCTCCTGAGAATTCTTGGAAGTCTCATGGTATTTCCCAATTGGAGAAGAGAGACCAGACTCTCAGTCTCTGAGACAATGAACTACTGGCAAGACAAGATGACAGAATCCGAGAAACCGGAAGAGCTGGAGGAGAAGCCACAAAATCTTACCCTATTGGAAACTGGAAAAGCCATTGAGAGATCCTTGCCAGCGCTGAATGTTTCTATCACCAATGGATACTGCTAATGGACCCTGAGCCCTGGAAACAAGGAGCCATGAGGGGACCCGTGCCAGCGCCGGGACTCTGCATCCACTGGCCTGTGACTTCGTGAGTCGCAAGGAGACTTTATAGACTGGTATTGGACACATGGGCTAATATGAAACTTATGACTTTGAACTGGACTGGATTGGGATGCTTTCTCAATGTTCCATTCCTCTTGTATATAAACTTTTCCCTTATATCCTTATGCGTGTGTATGAATTTGTTTCTCTAGTCTACCTGAACTAACACACCTCCCTTTGGGAACCCTAATCTGTTTCCAAAATGCCTCTTATTCCTATCAGTTGTTGACATTCTAGGAGTGGATGTTCACACAAGATTGCCCGTGAGAAACTGTATGGGAGAATTCTCCTGCGCGGATGGGTGGTGAGAGCAGTCCGGATATAATATACCTATTAACACACTGCCATAGAATCAAGTCTACTTCATGGTGACTCCATCTGAGAGTGGAACTGCCCCTGTGGGATTCTGCGCCTGTAAATCTCTACTAGGTTAGAAAGCCTCCTCTTCCTCACGTGGAACTGCTTGGTGCTTTTAAACGACTGACTTTGTTTCAGCAGCCCAGCACATAAGCATTCCATCACCAGCACTCCTACCATACCTATTCAAAGCCATTAGCGAAGGACTTGTAGGTCATTAGGCATTTGCGTATTGGTTTGCCTCGTCACAGTCCATTGGTTTAATTGTCATTGTCATATTAATTGATGATGATGATGGCTCTATGTTACAGGATTTTCAAAACGCTCTAATCATTCATCTACAGAGGAGTGTGCTTTACCCTCACCACCATTCCTTTCAAAAAAAAAAAAAAAGGAAGAAGAAGACAAGAACAGGGTTTTACAAGCTAGGGAACAAACAGACACCCACAGTACAAGTTAGCACGATGCGACAAAAAGAGGTAGGTGCCCATTGCTTTACCAGACAAGGGGCCTTGTGGGGACCATGTTGGTTGGAAACTAGTCAGAGAAAGGCATGCCGATAAAGTGATTTTGGATCGGCTCTACAACACTATCATGTGGGCTAATGCCAGTGCCCAATATATCTGCCCCATCATTATAGACAGATACATATGGGAATAACGCCAGTGTTGAATCAGCAGGTAACTTATCAGTTAGAATCTCCCGGATGGGTGGACCAAAGTGCTGCCTGAAGCTTTAAGGTTAGTAAGTTAGGTGACATTATAGCTCCAGAGTCTTGACAGGAAGCCACCTTTGATCACTCAGGCCATATGATACCATACTTCTCTCGGTGACATGGTGATCAGAGTTTTCTCTTCTCCAGATGAGGGCTTAGCTTTGTAAGTTAAACCTTAATAAACCCCTTTAGTGTAAGATTGCAACTACCAGTCTCTCTCTCTCTCTCTCTCTCTCTCTCTCTCTCTCTCTCCCCCTCCCTCCCTCACATCGCATGCCCCCCTTCTATATAAGGGGCAAATTTACTAACTGATTTGTACCCAGACATAGATATTGTGCCTTTGCCTTTGATATTAGAGGTGGTTGGAAAATAATATTTTAGGTGGCCCTTTCTTTGCTCCACCCTGATATTCCCCATACACAGCCCTCACTTCCATAGATAGGTGCTATTAAAGCCATCTGTATTATTCTATAAAAAATAAAGAAATGAAAAACTACCAAAATATGGGTAGGAAGATGAATTTCTGCCTCATATTAAGTATTATGAAAAAAGACTTGGTCTCACAAGATGAGAAATGGATTACAAGAGTTACTATCCCACCAGCTAAATATATTACTGACACTCAGTCACAGTCAAATCAAAAGGCAGTAATTTAATTCATCTGTCTGGTTTGCAAGATTTGCTTCTGCAGCAAGTATAATACATATAAACAAAAAAAGAAAAATACAATACTATATACAATATCAGATTCACCATAATTACTTGTCAGTATTGATTTCATAATCAGTGTAGACGACACTGTAGTGGGTTTTACTCTTTTCCTTTCCAACTTTTTCTCCAGTTCAAACCCACATTCTTTCAAGATCATAATGTGGGTGGACACACTTTTTAGGTGGCCTCAGATCACTGCTGACCTTCCCATCTCAGGAAGCCTTCCCATAATTCAGTGAGGGAGCAGACTGGCAAATTCTTTATGGCTAGATTTTAAAATTAGAATCCCTCAAATTTCCCCATAATCACTTGTGTGTATGAGTCTTTGCAATTAATGTTCATATACACAGTGTATGCTGCATGATGCCTTTCCATTTCAAAGAAGCAGCTGGTCAGTAATATCTTGAAAGACACGCTCCTCCCTAAGTGTGCATTAGAAAAGATGAAGAAGGGCTCATCTCAGCAAAGTCCTAGGAAAGTCAGAAATTCAGGTGATGGGAACCGAAGGCCATCTGATTCCTTCCTAAGTGACTTAACATGGATAATGGCACTGGAAATTTCTCATGCAGTCTCTTTCCAGTGCCTTTTCTTGTCCTTTTCTATTGTCTGTCTCTTGATTTTCATATCCCCACATCGCAGAAATGGAATCGAGTAATGAACAGGGATTAAGTGATCTGATACAAAGCAGTGGCTTGGGAAGAATGAACACCGTCTTGATGTTTGCAAATGGTTAAACTGACAAAATTAAGCATAGAAATGGAGAGAATACCTTGAAAATATTTGGCTAATTTAGAAAAAGAAAACAGGAGTTACATACCTTAAAACTAAGTAGAGATAATTAGTTAATTAGAAGTAGAAGATTGTCTAAGCATTAGGAGATTTCAGAGAAAGCATGAACATAAAGGGATAAAAGCTTAACTATAAAGATCATTTTCTTCTTTAATGTCTTCAGTTCCAAAACGCTGTGGTTATCTTTAAGATTTTAGTTAACAGTGCCATGTAGAAAATAGTGGAAGTCATTAAAGGAGGATCATTATAGAACAGGTTGAGCAATTTGCTTTATTCACTGATGATCCACTAATTTCAAAAATGCTGACTAACAAAGAGAATTAGATGTTGACATCTCCTAAACTGACTTTATTAATAGGCTCTAATCCGATTTAGTTAAAATAGGAATCAGTACTGAGGGAAGGAGCTTTATTCACAAATTATGGAGATTAATCTCTTTCTTTACGAGAAAGAATACATCTATATATCTATTAACTTAACAAATAATTCCCAACTCGCTGGTGTTTTGAGTTTCTCTAGAGTTTTATATTATTTTGTTCTTATTCATGGTGACTTTATGTGTGCAAATAAAATGACACTCCAAAGGTTTTACAAGTCTGTGACCTTTGGAAGCACATTGCTGGACCTCTCTTGGCAGGGATTTGTGCGTGAACTTGAGTTAAACAACCAAACATGGGAACTCCTTACTGTTGATATTACTAGGGAACCGAGTTCAAGGTTGCATATAATAGAATTCTTTACTTATGATTGTGCTTTGATTGGATTATGTAACATAACTTCCACCCGAAGGAAGATTCAGAATAACATACACATATCAACAAAACACACTTATTTTGTCCTTGTGCCATGACATGCTCTCTTCTCTACCCACCAACTCTGAGAAACACTGGTGTGTTGTCTGTCCCTGAGGCTTTCCCTTTGTCTTGCCTTATCACACCCTGTGTAGGTTTCTGGGTGTTGTCTTTTTTTTTTTTTCACTCAAAACAAAGCATTTGGGATTTGTCCATGCTGTGTCTCAAATAGTCAGATGCTCCTTAGAAGTGAGGATGAAAAATATTTGTCGCACACTGTGGGCATGCTATTAGGAAGGACCAGTCCCTGAAGAAGTCACCCATTCTCCTGGATTGCTGAACAGCATTTCATTTGAAACTGTATCACAGGTCTGTTACTGAGTTCTTAGTTAAGACCTTTACATTGTTTCTGGTTTGGGGGGCATTTTCAATAAAGTGGCTTGACTATTCACATGAAGGTTTTGTGGTGAGAAGTCACAAGTGTCTGGGCTATAGAAGTCTATATTACTGGATGTAGGTCTTTGATAACAATGGGAATGATAAGAACCTATGATAATTGTGGACCAAAAAACTCCAAGCTCACGGCCACTGAGTCAATTTTGACTTATTTTGAAATCAATTTACCCTATAGAATAGGGTCGGACTGTCCTTGTGAAGTTTTGAAACTATAGCTCTTTACAGGATTAGAAAGCTTCTTCTTCTCTGGGTCAACAAGCTCAGCATACCCACTATGCCACCAAGACTGCTGACCAAACAAGTAGTACATAAATATCAAAATTAATGTAGACACAAGACTCAATGATGAAAGGGACATAGTACATTAAACAGCCTTCTGGAGCATTGTCAAAAAGTTGTATTTCTTTCAGGATCTATTATGAAAAGAACAAGAGAGTTAGCACAAAACCAGTACAATATATTCTGTATTTATTACTCTATTATTGTATACTTCCATTTGAATGCACAGTAGTTCCTGAGGATGTTTTCTGGTATGAGTGAATGCTATTTTGTCACCGCAATGACCACAGATCATGTCTCACCTGTCACTATCATCAAGTTAATTCCCACTTGTAGCTATGGTTCCTCTGTCACTAGAGCTGCAATTGGGCTGCTAATGGGCTCTGTACGATCGACTCCCATCTACCTTAGGTCAAATAATCTGACTACCTTCTGTGTAAGTAAGTCTGGTAAATGTAATGCAGAAACACTGAAACCTACCATCCTTGGGTTCTTGAGGTTTTAAAGTATGATCCAAGGAAAGGAAAGGCAGAAGTGCCAGAAGGTCATGCGATCAGCTGACTCCCCTCCATCCTGTAGTACCTTGTGAAGGTACCAGCTTGGTGATGAATATCAGCAATGAGACTTCCATCTTCCACGATAACCATATACCTGCAACAAATGGTCATCGCCTTCTTTTCTTTGTTCTGCAGGGGTGTGGCACCTTGCAAGGAGAATATTTGGGTTTGAGAACTAAGAGGGATGTGTAGGAGTGATCACAATGATTCTCACTCCCAGTGACCAATTTTGGGAAATCTATGCTACCCATATATGTAAATCTTAGCTTTCCAATTTAGATTTTGTGTAAGAAAAGAAACAAACAAACAAACAAACAAGCCATTTTTATTGGGGACCTACCATCTCACTGCATCTTAAAAATGTCCATCCTGCAATTTTAGAGCATTGTTTGTACAGAGAGGAGTACCTCACCATCCCTACACACTGATAACCAATGGGAAAATGCACGCTTGACACTCAAGGCATCCATATTGTTGCTGTGATGAGTCATTGAGTGGTTCTGGCTCAGAGGGACTCCAAGTAGGACAGAAAGAAACACTCCTTGTGTACATTGTCCTCCAATGATTCTTATCCTTGAGCCCATTGTTGCAGTCACTGGGTCAGTCAATCTTATTGAGAACCTTCCTTTTTTACTGCTCCTGGATTTCACTGTCATATTCTTCTTCAGGAACTTGTCTTTCTTCACAGCATACCCATGTGAGAGGACTTCTTGTCATTCTTCCCTCCAAGGAGACTTCAGGCTGTATTTCTTCCAAGACAGATCTGTTAGTCCCTTTGGCAGTCTATGATCCCTTTAATATCCTTTGCCAGCACCATAATTCAAACATATTGTTCCTTCTATGGTCTTTCTTATTCAATGTCCACCTTTCATACTTCCACGTAAGGTACTCTATGTGGACCTCACTTGTTATTCTTTTCAGTCCTTTTTTAATATAATAAAAGAACATTACTGTATGCACTCACCATCTGAGACTAGTGCAGGAACTCAGGCTCACACCTCTCAAGCATGTGAGCTGAAGTGATGCCAAAATATAAAAGAGGTGTAGTCTGAGGCGGAAAGCAATCTAAAATGGATATTGAAGAGGACAACGATGAAGATTACTTGCTGAAGTAGTGATAAGAGCCCTACCTAATTCCTCAATTCTGATCCTAAAATGTACACCAGTGAATTCTAAGCAATGGTAGAACTAATATTGTCCTATATCCCTAATCTCGCCTTCAAAATTAAAACACTCATTCCTCACTCTTGCTGGGACAAGTAACACCTGACAATTCCCAAATACCTCTCCTCCTTTCCCAAGGCAGAAATGAGACTCCTCATTCAATCAGGAAAGCAGCCTGCACTCAAGGATTAATCTATTTCAAGGTATACCTGCCCAGCCCCTTTGCTCCAATTCAGGACAAATCTGCAGCAGCAAACCCTGCTTATGCCTGCTTACAACTAAGCTTCCCCTTTTTTGCCATCTCTATTTTCCCATTGTCTCATAACTTTGGATCCTGAAGGCACTTACCAGTAGATTTTCCACATGCTAATCTATTAGAATGGATTTCAGGAATCAGCTGAATGACAAATAAAGAATCAAATGGCAAATGAACAACTCTGTGAACTAGATTGTTTAGTAGATCCAGAAAGTGAAATGATCAGTCAGATAAAGGACCACCCTTCTAGATAGGTCGTTGATAATTGAGATACAACTAATGCCTTCTTATGGTTAATGAGAATGAAGAAGAAACATTGTAGGTACAAAGAGATATATGGCAACTGGACCAGGATTCTAAGAGTTTGTGATAGAAAATCGTTCCCCTTTGGGCATGAGCCTTAATTAGAATAATCTGTTATTCTTCTTAGTCTGTCAGTCCTTTGTATTGGTCAATCTGGAAAATCAAAGGGGGTGGCTAAGAGCAATCATCACTGATGAATTGTGGAAGACTCTCCTGGGGTTTCAAATTGCTAAGATTGTAGTAATTCATTACAGATTGGGATTTGTCTTTTTATTGGGGTATTATCTTTCTTTGGGCTTACATCAGTTTATCTGAGGCAGTGACTATCTGTCTCTCATCAAAAAGAGATTTTACCAATTTCAGATAATCCTGGGATTCTAGCTTATCATCACAACTAAGTGGGAAAAACTCCCAACAAATGATCCCTCTAGTCTCACACTGATGCAATCTCAGAACAAATACCCATTTATCATGTGGTTTCTGTAAGATACCCATGGAAGATGACTACTTTCTTTTTATTCAGGAATTTGTTTTAGAGACTATCCACTATCCCAAGCTCTCTTCAAACATAGCATATTTCATTCTCCCAAGTCCAGTTTCCCTGTGTACATGAGGATGGCACTCTGAGTTGATGGTTAGGGAAAAAATATTAAGCATGTATTCTCCCATTCAAATTTATGTAGTCTTTTCTCATTCCCTCATAAGTAATAGAATGAGGGAGAGATTGGTGTGTTGTGTTGCCTCAAGCCTCTGCTGGGTTAAGTGTTGTCATGTTGTTGTCTCTGAATGACACAGAGTCAGTCACAGCTCAGCAATCCCATAAGACATAGCAGAGCAACATCCTGAATCAGGACTGGGACATTTCCAGCCCACTGGCCATAAAAGGCCTGCCAAATCACCAGTACCAGCTGACATCAGGGGCTTCACCACTGAGCAGCAGTTCCAGTCATCACTTGAGGGGTGACTTAATTAAATGCTTGACCAAATAGGGCAGGCTAATTTGTAAGTTGAGAATTTCTTATGGCCCTCATACGATTTCATAGGAAAACCAATGCCCATTGACAGATAAAAGTTTACCCACTCCTGCCATACGGTTGTCTTGGTTATAATCTTTATGGAGGAAGATCACCAGTACAGTTGTTGGATAAGCTCGAACCATCACTGTTTCAGAAACCACATTGCAATCCCAAGACATGAGAGGATAGGCGAGGAAACCAATCAAAAACTGGAAGCAGTGCACCTAAGCCTTTGACTTAGGTATCACAGTAGGATATTTGTGAGCGGATTACTGCTCCCTTTTCCCAACTGTGAACAAGGTGACACTCTCAACAATTCTGCTGTAGGTAGGAGCATTGTTGCCCATTGCGCTACTGAGATTCCACAGTTAGCACATGGCACAGATATCAGATTAATTGCCTCTTTCTTGGCTAGTGCTCTAAAGATTTATAAACTACTTTGCTGATCATTTTCTGATATCTGGATACTCTACCTGACTTCATGCCCATTATGCTAAATAAGCTCACTTTGCTTTAGACTTATGGAGGTCCTTTGTGCTCCAATAAGGTCTGAACAGTTTGGAATCAAATGGAAAGTATTGAGTTTGGTTGCCTGGCATGGCTTTCTCCTTTGTTTTCTGAAACATAAAATTTTGAAATATCTTCCATTCTTTTAAACAAGAGCTAAAACAAGAACTGTGCTGCCACCTGGTTGGCACAGGGCGATGGATAACAGTTAAAGTGTAAAATCCATTTGCTACTTGGATTAAGTCTGCAGTGGATTCCCTCCCATCACAAGCTAGAGGTGTGAGGAGCCTTGCTATGCCTGGAGTGCTTTAGATGGTAGATAGCTTCAGACATAGTTAGGCTAAAACTTAGCAGTTTATTATTTTAACTTCCTTTAGACCATTTTTAATTTGTCCTAGATTTCAATACTTTCTGCTTTTTTCTTGATTTAGGTTTTTCCTCTGGTTTATTTTGTTATTGTTGTTGGGTTTTTGTTTATTTGGGACACTTTTCTTTATATAAAATCCAGACTCAGTAAATCTACAAGGACAGTAAATAGAATAATAGTTTCTTGGGTATATAGCAGAGGAGATTGGGGACAGTGAGAAACTAGGAGAAATAATGAGTTGGAGAAAGAAGAAAATGTTCTAAAATTGATTGTCATCCTGTCTCTTCATCTAATCAAGGCAGTTCTTTAATTTCCTCAAAATTTAATTTAATTAAAACGTACCTTCTATTTCACTTGTATAAACTATAACGTTTAGAGAGTTTCTCTTGATATAAATATCTTGCCATACTTTCATTCTGTCTTCCTATTTGAGTATCTCTTGATTTCCATTGTGATTTCTGGATTTCATGTAATGAGAATTGGGCTATGAGTATTATTATATTTTTCATGTAACTAAGTTAGTGTTTTATGAGAGTCACAGGTTTCTATTTTTAAATTTAAAATCTTAACAATGATCCAAGTCAATGGACAGAATTCATGTTCACTGGCCTCATGGATGTAAGTAATTTGTTGCTCTGATTGTTAACATTTCTTTGTAGTAATCTCTTTGGTCAAGCAAATGTAGACACTTGAATTTTCTACACTGGTCAAATTGTCACAGTGAGAAATATACCAAGGTGGGAATATCTCATTATAGGTCAACATTTTGAAACAAATATCTTTAGAAATGTTTTCATTAACACTAAAACTATAATTAAATGCATAGGCATTCCAAGCATTGATAGCCTGAATCGAAATTTTTACTGTGAGCATTCAAAGTTTGTTGAGAATGTCTAAGCAATTATCTTGTTATTTAGGTATCATTAACTGAGCTAATTAGCTCAGACTAGCCCAATTCTTTTTTCCTCACCATTAGACCGATAAACAGCATCAAGATAAATGAATAAAAGATTAAAATTACCAAGAGTTTCATTTTATGCAATTTCATAATCAATGCCTATTGAAGGCATCAAAGGACATACTGCATTAGGAAAGTGTGAAAACGACTACTTTAGCATGTTAAAAAGCAAAGAGAACATTTTGAGGACCTAGGTGCACTTGACCTAACTGTGGTGTTTTCGGTTGCTTTTGGTGCATGTGAAAAATAGACAATAGATAAGGAAGATCAAAGAATTGATGTCTTTGAATTAATGATATGGAAGAGTATGGAATAGGCGTTTGGCTTTCAGAGAAGAAGCAAATCTGTGTCAGAAGGAATATGTCTACCATGCTCCTTGGACTCTTGGATGGCGAATCCTGCCTCGTGTGCTTTGGAGGTACCATGAAAAGGGAAGAGTCCCTGAAAGAGGCCATGATACTTGGAGAAGTAGAGAATTTTCCAAAAGAAGGAAGATCTTTAATGAGATAGACTGACACAGGATGGAGCAGTGTTTCATTCTATTGTACATTGTATCAATGTGAACTGGAAACAACTCCCTGTACCTAACCACATCTAGAGTTTCACATCTATAGTTTGAGGTACATCTCATCTTGATCTCTTCTTCTCAAGATGCCTACTACTGGCCATGTGTTTTTGCTTAAAATTACCTATACGTCAGAAACAGGTGTGTATGGTTCTTATCGAACCTTGATTTAGTCCAAAAAAGACTTGAAGGCTTTTCTATGTTTCTAAACGTGCACTTAGAGCAGGTGTAGATACTTGTGTCCATGAATCTCTTGCGAATAGAGTGCCTGTGGTGCAGTGATTCAAGCACTACTTACAAACCTAACTTGGGCAGTTCTAACTCCCCAGTCATGTTATTACAGAAAGAAGTAGCGGTCTGTTTTTATAACAGTTATAGCCTTCAAAGCCCACAAAGTAGTTAAGTTCTGTGCAATACGATCACTATGAGATGGAACCAACAAATGGCATTGTTGGTTTTTCTTTTGGGGCGATCAGGGGATAGAGGACTTGATGCAATCATTACAAAGTGAGTTCAAATTTATATAACACCAAAGGACAAGGACGAGTTGTCTGCAAACCAGATGTTGGTAAACCAGGCCCTGTCTGTACTTAAATCTGTGTCCTCTAAAGTATGTGATAAGCCAGTGCTTCATGATAACAATAATAATAGTGATAAAGTGAAAACAAATGTCAATTCTTCCTCACTTGGTCTCATTAGTTCATATGAGATGTGGCATGAGGAAGTGTATTATAATCATTTGAATCCTATAAAAGTATAATTAGACATACATATAAAACCAAGTGTTCTCCAGTGTCAATTGCCCTATGTGTTTTTTAAAGCTTAATGTCCCCTCTAAATGAGACTGCAGCTATGACATCTCACATCTTCTGGGCCCGAGATGTATAATTAATGTAAATTAAACTTTGTTTGCCTTTAATCTCAGTTCTTTTCTTCCTATTTGCCATGGCTTCCACTTATTTGTGTCTTTAGGCTCTTCATGCTTCATTCTGAATGAAAACAGTAAGAATGTATGTCTGCATAGAGTCTCTTTGATTTTTATAGGGTTCACCAGTATTCTGAAGACTTCAGTTAAAAGAAAAGAAAGAAAGATACAGACCCGAACTCATAAGTAATAGTGTTAGAAAAAATGTTCAGAAAAGATTGGGTCCAAATGAAAAAATGAGATAAAAAGTGAGCTTGTAAAATAAGGGAAGAATGACGTAAGTGTGACAGACAAAAGGAAATACTGGGTGCCTGCCAGTATTTGCAGAGATTCTGACCCACCACAGCTCCATGTGCTGGAGTAGACTCAACCCAGAGAGATTTTAAGACTGTAATCCCTTTTGGGGAATGAATTACAAGGGTTTTTCTCCCCCCAGGATGTCACTGATTTATTTGTGCAGGCGACCTTTTGGTTAACAGCCAAGGTATTAACCATTGTCCCTCCTGGCCTTCCTTTATCAGTAGATCAATTATTATTCTGGGGCCAGCATGCCAAAACTACACTAAAATTAGCAAATTTCCATTATGTCTTTTCTCCCTTTGTCTATTCTTGAATGAGTCATCTTTTATTGTGTTGAGAAGAGCTGTTTTTCTCCTCTGGACTTTTGACAGTCAAGGTCTAAGGCATTCTAGAAGATATTTGCCTCTAATTCAACTTGTACAGTAAAATAAAGGAGGGAGATGTGGGAACACCCAATAGTATTGATATTGTTATACAACACCTCTTCAAAAGCACTAATTAGAAGATAAGCACATTCCAAGATACAATGCAACCTAACAGCATGAGGCAGAGAACCAGTAAAGAGGTCTGAGGGGCCCGCCCCAATTCCAACTACATGGACGGCTGCCCCTCCCTGAAGAAGATTTTGCTTCAGAGGACAGCACTGAAGCTATAGCTCAGAGAGAGGGGCAAGTCTGATCAGAGCACAGTGGAGCAAATGAAAGGGACGACAGTGGAGCACAGCCTGGCCCAACAATTGTTGAGGAAGATATGCCTTCTCAGAGCAGGCAATGCACAAAGAGGACCACATCGCCAGCCCCACTGTGAGACACAACATCCCTCACTGACCCATAGCCAAACAAGCGCCACACTGGAGACACAGCGTGGGAATGGCACTCAATCATAACCCACCACACTGAGGAAAAACACTAAGGGCATGCAGCAGACCAGCAAGGGAACAGACCAAAGAAGTCCTAAGTGTACCAAAAACAGACTTTGGGGCCAGGGCATAGCACTCCACCAGAAAACACTCCTAAAGGTCAACAGAAAGACCTTGGACTATTTGCAGACTTTTCTCCCTTTTTATTGGCATTGGTTTGTTGTTGTTTTGTTTTCTTTTGTTGTATTGTTTTGCCTTGTCTGTCTTTTCTTGTATATTATTATCTCTACTTGTCTGTCTAGATAATATAGGCTGGATAAACAATCTGCAAGAACAAACAATAGGACCAACGGTTCCAGGGGGACATGGGAAAGGAGGAGGTGAGGGAAAGCTCATGGTGCCAACAAAGCCTGGGATAAGGGAACAAGTGATCCAAAATTGTGGTGAGGAGGGTGTAAGAAGCCTGGTAGGGCTTGATCAAAGACAATGTATCAAAGAAGAATTACTGAAACCCAAAGGAGACCGAGTATGATAGTGGGGCAAGAGGAAAGTAAAAGGAAATAGAGGAAAGAAATAGGAGGCAAAGGGCATTTATAGAGGTCTAAACAGGCATGTACATAGGTAAATATATTTATGTATGATGATGGGGAAATAGATCTATGTGTACATATGTATAGGTTTAGTATTAAGGTAGCAGATGGATATTGAGCCTCCATTCAAGTACTTCCTCAATGCAAGAACATTGTTCTATTAAACTGGCATTCCATGATATTCACCCGTCCGAGATGATCACTGAAGACAGATGGGTACATAAGCAAATGAGGTGAAGAAAGGTGATGGTGTCTGGCTACCAGGAGATATAGCATCTGGGGTCTTAACGGCTTGAAGGTAAACAAGTGGCCATCTAGCTCAGAAGCAACAAAGCCCACATGGAAGAAGTACATCTGCCTATGTGATCATGTGGTGTCAAAGGATCAGACATCAAGGAACAAAAAATCATATTATTGTTAATGAAGGGGAATGCAGCGTGGAGACCCAAAGTCCATATGTAGACAATTGGACATCCCCCTACGGAAGGGCTGTGCGAGGGAAATGAGTTTTTCAGGGTGTAGTGTAGTAGCAATGAAGCATACAACTTTTCTCGAGTTCTTAAATGCTGCCTCCCCCCACTGTCATGATCCCCATTCTACCTTACAAATCCAACTAGACCAGCATATGTACACTGGTACAGATAGGAACTGGAAACACAGGAAATCCAGGGCAGACGTTTCCCTCAGGACCAATGATGAGAATGGTGATATCGGAAGAGTTGAGGGAAGAGAGTGTGGAAAGGGGGAACAGATCACAAGAATCTACATAGAACTCCCTTCCTGGGGGATGGACAACAGAAAAATGGGTGAAGGGAGATGTCAGTGTAAAACATGACAAAATAATAATAATTTATAAATTAGCAAGGATTCATGAAGGAGGGAGTTCAGGGAGAAAAGGGAAAAATGAGCTGATAACCAACGGCTCAATTAGAAAAAAAAATGTTTGGTAAATGATGAGGGCAACAAATGTACAAGTGTATTTGATACAATATATGAATGTATGGATTGGGATAAGAGTTGTATGAGCCCCCAATAAAATTATTTTAAAAAATAAGCATATATTGACAAAGGCCGGCCAATAGCAACAGAGAAAAAAACTTATGGGAGAAAGCTGGTGATAGAAGATTTAAGTAATTTGTCCAAGCTCTAACAATTCTGAAACACCAACAGAGGAGCAAATAATATTTTATTACTATACATACATGGTACTTCCTCCTGGTCTAGCTCACAGAGAAAGTCTGAGTGTTCTGACTGCTACAGTCATTGGAAAATGTTGTGTTATCAGAATGTCTGTGACATTTCTATTCTGACCAGTACCCTGAATTCTAACCAGAGTTATTGCATCTTTCATTATCTGTGTATATATTAAGTCCTTTTTTATTTTAATCTCATAGGGAGAAAATGTAATTTCCTTCCAATCAAATTGCACCTGTGAAGGTGAAGAAAGTCAATTGTTCAATTGTCTTTTAAAGTACAGATAGAAAAGATTAAATCCATAATGATATTCATGCTTTCAAGAATTTGCTTTATTTTCTATTGATTGGACACGTCTGTATCTGAATGAACCCTAGAATGTCTGTCCTGTAACACCCTCTCTCCCTCCCTCTTTGTCATAAAGAATTTAATCCAATGACATGAAGATTCTACTGGCTATCTAAAATTTCATAACGTTGTCTTACTCTCTGTTCTAGTCATCACTTTCGTTTCCCCATGTACTCCCTTATGCTGAAGTCAGATGAGTATAACTACTTTTTCTTTTGGTTTCTTTCATTTGCCACTAACTTTGTTTTGACATAACAAGTCTCCACTACCCCTAATTCTTTTTTTCAATCCTTTTATTGGGGACTCATACAACTCTTATCACATCCATGCATAGGTCTATTGTGTGTCAAGCACATCTGTACATCCACTACCCTCATCATTCTCACAATATTTGCTGTCCATCTAAGCCCTTGGCATTGGATCTTCATTTTCCCCTCCCTCCCCATAATCCCGCCCATAGATCCTTGATAATTTATAAATTATTCTTACTTTATCATATCATACACTGTCCACAAACTCCCTACACCTACCTCCTTGCTGTCCGTATCCCAGGAAGCAAGTTTTATGTAGATCTCCGTAATCAGTTCCTCCTTTCTAGCCCACCCTCCCACCACCCTTGCGGTACTGCCACTCTCATCACTGGTCCTGAAGGAATCATCTGTCCTGCATTCCCTATGTTTCCTGTCTGCCAGTGTATATCTTCTTGTCCAGCCAAATTTATAAGTTAGAACTGGGATTATGACAGTGGGAAGGAGGAAGCATTGAAGAACAAGAGGAAAGTTGTATGTTTCATCATTGTTACACTATAGCTAACTAGTTTATCTTCTCCCTGTGACCCCTCTGTAAGGAGAAGTCCATTGCCTACAGGACGTTGGGTCCCCAATCTGCACCCTGCCTCATTTACACTAACAAAATTTTTAGCTCCTTGATGTCTGGCACCTGATCCCTCTGACACCAACTTGGTGTACTTCTTCCATGTGGGCTTTGTTGCTTCTGAGCTAGATGGCCACTTGTTGGACTTTAAGCTTTTAAGATCCCAGATGCTATCTTTTGGTAGGCGGGCACCATCAGTTTTCTTCATCACATTTGTTCATGAACACTTCTGTCTTTGGCAATCGGGTTGGGAAGGTGAGCATCATAGAAAGCCAAATTAGTAAACCCACCCAAGGACAAGGGAAAAGGACGGGATCCAAAGTTAGTGGCAGGGAGGGACTGAGAGGATTGGTAGGGATTGTTCAGACGTAGAGTGACCGAGAGGCATTACTGAAACCCAAATAAAGGCTGAGTGTGATAGTTGGACAGGAGGAAGTAAAAGGAAATAGGGTAAGGAAGTAGGAGGCAAGGGACATTCACAAATGTCTAAATATAGGCATGTATATAGGTGAATATACTTATATGTGATGACGGGGAAATAGATACATATTCACGCATTGAGAGACTCAGTATTAAGGTAGGAGATGGACACTGGGCCTCCAGTCAAGTACCCCTCATTTTTAAACATGAAGCAGTTTTCAGAATCCTCTGAGCCTATTTTCCAGGTGTCCAGACAGTGGTTTGAAATACTCTTGTAGAACTGAACAAAGACTGCGTTATCAGATTTTTAAAGGATGCTTTCTTCAATTGTTAGGTGTTGTCCAGTCAATTCCAATTCAGAATAAACCGATGCACAATAGAATGAAATGCTGCAGTCCTGCACTGTCCTCAGAAGCACTGCTGTGCTTGGAGTCCATTGTTGTAGGCATCTTGTTGAGATCTTCTTTTTGGGGCGTTGCCGACCCTGTACCAAGCATGATATTCTTTTTAAGGACACACCATGTTCCTTGATAATTCAGTACCTAGTACATTTTTCTGTGTGATTGATCTCTTTTGGAGTAACCAGGAATAAAAATATATCTGTATGTTGAAATTGAAGTTGGTGCTTTTGATGGTTACAAAAAAATAATGCATCCCTTTTCTTATTATTTCATTACTCTATGCTAAGAGAAAAAATAGGAAAAGTTATGGAAAAGCTATTAGAAATACCTTTGAAAACATCACTATAACTATATTATATACAGGAAAGGCAATTTTTAAATGGAGCTACTGAATTCATTCTGAACTCCATAAGAGCTCATATGAATTAGAATAAATTGTTCAGTGTGAATTGAACATTTACGTAAGGAGAATGTTTGTTGAAATTTTGTGGAGACTCAATTTCCTGTTATTTTAACTTGTGCATGTGGCTTTTAGCTTTTCTAGAAAAATAAATTAAAAATGTGAAGTTATTGTTTCTGAGACAATCCTGATCCAAGACTAGATACTTCTAAAGTGAAATTTTCATTTCTCTCACCCTTCACTAAATAATTTGTCAGTCTTTCGTTTGCACCACATCAAAGCAGAAATTGTTGCATCCTAAGGAATTTTAGTTCTCTTTCCTGTCCAATGTTCTTTGAATTTGGGACACAAAAAGAAGCCTCAAAAGCCCAGACCAGGCTGTAGGGTGAGTGAATAAGTTTCCTCAATGAAATTCTCATAAGACTGCCTTTGCTATCCTCAAAGAATGAATAGATGCATTTTTATAAGAAAATAATACTTTAGCACACCAATCCTGGTATTTTTGTCTCCAGTTTAGCTTCTAGTTTTCTTATACCATCTTCCCAATTAAATCTGTGCCCTTTGGGAAAATGTACTGAGCTTATTCCTTGTGAGTCTCCCTAAACAGTCATGTTCTTGGATGACCTCTCTACCTTGCATTAAACTGACCTAAATAGTCGTTTTCTGGGATGATTTCTTGCATTAATTTGGCTTAGTGTGTCCCCTAAGAACTAACTGAATAGTTTGGAGCTTGCTCTTTGGATCTCACTGGGAAATCCCAGGTTCATCTCCAGTTACCATTTATTCTATAAAATTGTCTTCCCTGGTTAAAAAAGATCAGCTCTTTTTTTTGAGGGGGGGGGGATTACTGCCCTGTGGGGAGTGGGAGGCCCAGCCTTGCTCCTGGAGAGCTGCTGCTGGATTTGAACCTCCAAGCTAGTGGGCTGCAGTCCCGCACTCAACCAGCACACCACTGGGGCTCAGCCCAAGATCAGTCCTTAGAGTTAGCTGATCCTCATATAGCACTCTTGACACACATTGAGGCAAAACATGGAGAAGCCAAGATTCTCACGTAGAATTAAAACGTCAGACCATGTAAGCATCAAAACCTCAGGGGCTCCTCCATTATGTGGCAGTTCCCCAGTCTTTTCCCATAAGTTTTGGGACAATCTTTTGCCAAGGTAAGCAATCTTCTCTCATGGTCTATCTTTGCTTCTTGAGCTTCCTTGAAACTCTTAGACCCCCTGAAGCTATTGTTCTAGGTGGGACAGCATTCCTGTAAATAAACCTGTTGCAAAGCTTTGGTGGTTTGAGTAGATAGTCCATTGAATTTTGTAAAAGAAAAAAAATGATATCAGTTCTTACCTCAAAATCGTTTTATTTTCCACGGCATATAAAATATACTCTTTCTTGAAGGCAGCTTAATGAAACCAGGACCAATGTGACTGAGAGAACTTCCTTGGAAGCATCCACAGAGGGCGGAGACATGACTAAACACATTTTGTTTTAAGTGAACCTGTGAATGCAGGATCCCAAGTAGCAGTCTGTTTTTCTTGACCCTTGTATATCTTACATAGTCTTAACATAAGCTACCTGGAAAAGATACAACTTCTGCTATGTAACAGAGATGTGACTTGTGGTTTCAATTTGCTTAACATGATAGAGATCATCTAATGTGTGGCTCTGGTCCCAGCTTGATTGATCTGATTCTTCCAAACCGTGATTGCAATCTAGATAATTATCTTAGACTGATGGCTTAGTTGTCTACTGCAATTTGAAAAACAATGCGTTATTAGAAGTTGGAAAATTATCCTAATCAGTTAATTATTATGCTAAAGAGCTATAATAGCACCTAGCACGAATGCCCTCTGCTTAGCAGAAAATAATAAAGCATTCTTTTTCTCTCTCATCCAGTGTCCTTCTCCATTAATGCTCTCCTTTTCCCTCCATAATGTTAGAGCTTAGAATTCATCTCTTAATTTTAATCAAGCTTTTGATTAAACATTAGGTTTATTTACTCATTAGATTTGCAAACTCAAATGATTAAAGGGGCTTGGTTGGTAAGATAATATAAGATAAAAAGAGAGGGAACATATGATTAAAGCAGAGAGCACATATGCCATCTCCAGAGGGCAATCTGCAGTGAATTATTTGGTTTTGAATTGAGACACCATTTTGCTAAAACTTCACATCTTTTTTGCCAGAACTCTTAGTCTAATATTTGAATGAGCAATTCCCATTTTTAATATTGAAATCAGATGAAAACAATAGGAGAAACATAAACTACATTATGTAAGATGATGCATGTTTAATTAAATGATACATATCTCTTTTGTTATGTTCAACCATAGGAATTGTTTGTTTTCTTAACCTCTGTGCTATTCACACATATAGTAGAATATAGATATTGTATCATTTTTTATTGCTTTGCCAAAGGAACAGAAAAAGCTTTGCAGTTTCTTCTTGTTAATAAAGAGATTATAATAGTAATTTATCATAGAAGAGCCTTCAGGAAGTTTCAGGAAAAAACACAAAACATTACCTCTTAATTCAATTTCCTTAGGTGTTTTTTGAATTCTCACCATATTGGTTCTTCCAGCATATATGTACTTAAAGCTCATGCAATTATATTTAGGTGATAATATTTACAGTAATTATTAATATTAAATAGCCCCATTTACAACTCAGTCTTTATGACATTTAGACATAATCCTGACATAAATGAATATTCAAGAACTATTATTATTTGCATTTCTACTGTTTTTCAGTCCCTGTATGAAATACCAAATTGGTATTTTGCTTTCTTTATTTGTAGACATTCTCCATTTTTATTTTTTCTTATTTGTTTTTAGATCCTTTAGCTCAAGAATGGAAGACTTACTTCCAATGGCTTGGTACTAAAAGTAAACCGCTACCTCACCGAAACTCTGGGGTCGCTGCAGCTGGAGTTCATTGAATGTGATTGTTAATGGTTAAGCTATTATGGAATTACTTAGGAACGTAAGCTTTACTCATGTAAGTGTTTTCAAAAGCCAGTCTCCCAGGGAATCAGTTACCAGGACAAACGCAGCGCTGCTTCCTGTTTGTGCTCAGAAACATTTAATGAGAAAGATCCCTGGCTTGAAAAATGTCTTGCATTTTCTAATTTATAATCTCTATAATTTATTTGCTTACATTTTCTACAGATTCCACAAGAGAGAAAAAGTCCAATATGATTCATAACAACTCTTTCAGTAGGAGGCAGTTTCTTATTCCACTTTTGAAGGGCACTGAGTATCCTTTCAGGAGCACTGGTGGCACAGTGGGCTATGAGCTGGCTTTCTCGTTATGCAGTTCAAACCTCCCAGCAGCTTTGTGAGAGAAATATGAGGTTTTCTGCTTCTCCAAAAGTTTATAGCCATGGAAATGCATATCGGCAGTTCTATTCTGTCTTGTAAAAATCACTAAGCATTTCAGGGCAGTGGGTAAGTGAGTTTAGTTTCTGCAATATGGTCAATCCCTAGCTTAAAAGCAAACAAAAACAAAAAACTACCTCATTGCCATAGAGTTGATGCCAATTCACATCAACCCTTTAGGACAATGTAGAAATGCCCCTGTGAGTTGCTGAGGCTATAACTTTTTATGAGTAGAAAGACCCCTCTTTCTCCCATTTCTGAACTAAAGTAAGCTAAATGAGAACCACATATAGCTTTAATAACATGCCCACAAATTCAACTTAAAACACCATTCAACTTCCTAACCACACAACTGCCAAAGATTTTAAGAGAATACTGCAGTGGTTCAATGCATATTCTTACACAGTCTTCTAAACATCAGCTTTCCTTAGTCTCAGTTTAGTCAGCTTTAAATGTTTAGTTCACTGTTGGTCTGTGGCCAAACGGATTGCCAATTTCAGTAAATGCATTCCTTTAAAAGCATTTGTTGTTTGGCCCCAAGTCCTGGGAGACATTCAGGCAAGCAGACTGTTCTGGCTGCCTGGCAAAGTATTTCTGCTCTGAAACCTGCTAGTTTGAGCACCGTTTTGGTGCCAGCACAATGACTGGGGTGATTTTTCACTTACACTGAATATAGGATGAAATCAGGATCCAGTCTGCTGATAGAGCACCGCTCACCCCTGGGGTATGTCACATGTGTCCACATGCATGTATCATATGTGTGTCACACGCCTCCACTCTTTCCTATGTTCCCTTCCCAACACCACCTGTCACTCCAGGGCACGAGGATGGTGGTGGGCATCCTTGATCCCACTTGTCCCTTGCTGTAGGAACCCAGGACAATCAATCCTTTTTGTGTTACAGGGCAGGCATTCTTTCAGAGTTTCCATGTCCTACAAAGACTTTACTGATGTAGGTTCATGACACCGGTTCTGCTGATTATTTGTCTCTTTCAACTTATCGATGTGGTAAATCAGTACTCTTCTGGACCAGTCTCCCTTTTACACCTCCAACCCCCATTTTCCACAGAAACCATTATTCCTACTGCCCCCTATCCCCTGAAACCATTATTCTACTTGCTATCCCTATATATTAATCAATTCTGGATTTCATAGATGAAAAAAATAGAAAAAATATAATACAATCTTGAGAGGGTGACCCCCCAGCAGCATAATACAGTAGAGAAAAACCCCAGTATGAGCAAACAAACAAATTTAAAATGGTTTAAACTAGATCGGCTCTTCCATGCAGCAGAGGGGAGAATCAACTGACAACATTTTCATAATCCAAGACAGCTTTTGTTCTTCTGTACTCATTTCTTCAATGCACTGTGTTTAGTAACTGCTTTCTTCCCATCCCTCTATTAAGGATAGAGGAATATTCACAGAGGTTTATTTCCTCTGTAGTTTACGCAAATGCATCTTGAACTTCCACTGTCATCCATAGCCTTCTGCAAAGTGAATCCTCACCATTTAGGCTCTAATACTATTTCCTTCTTTGACTTCAGATGACACGATTTACCATCCTATGATGAATGATGATGGTGTGCTTCGTCCGTGCAGACTTTGTTGACATCTCACTGAGATGGCTGCATGTTTGGAGACAGACCTTGAAGACTGCTGATGGTATTTTATCTGATAGCCGGCCACCATCTGAGTTTTTCACTACATTTTGTTATTGCACCCATATCTTCTGTGTTCTTTCCTGGGAGTGAATATTGAGTAGGGCCATGATGAAAAGCAAATCATTCCTAAGTTGGAGATAGGGTTTAATAAGATCCCCAAACCCATTTATGGATTTATTTTTAAAAATATTTCTGTATCTGCCTTTGGATCCCTTTCCTTCTTAATTTATGGTAGAGAGTCTTATTGATCATCCCCCTGGAGCATAATGATCTTTTGTTAATACTGTCTTTGATTAGCCCCTGGTACTAATTTTATAAATCCCTCTTGAGAGTGGGATATTGGACCAATGTAGACTAATACCATATCACAGTATCTGAATTATTCACTTGTGCGGAATCCGTCCTTTTGTAGCTAGAGAGTATTTTCACAAGCAACAGAGATTGTCAGGGAAATTTTGCAATAATATTATCTGAGGATGTCAGTCATATGTTTATGTGATAATATTTATCTTAATTCAGCCTATAGAGCATTAATATAGCAAGACTATGTTTGTCGAGCTACAACAGTTCAATAATCAACAGCTCAACAGTTCAATCAGTTGTATTCTGATTCTTCAGACACCATGTGCTTTTCCGACTTAAGTCCCCAAGTCGCAAGTGTGTCTGAGGTAGCGTCGAATTCACCCAGTGGGGTTTCTGCATCAGACCTCACTGATGCATCTTCTGGAGCATGCTGTGTGCATTGACGATTCTGGATCCAGCATTCTATGGGTTTTTGAATGGAAAATTTCACATCAAAATGAATTGCTATTCAACATTTCTTCAATTGTCTGGAAGACACTTGTAGTTATTGTCCTAATTAAGAGAACTTACTAGCAGGTTTAGAGGGGGTCACGGGAAGCAGTGCTCTTAGCCATAGCAATCCATGTCATCTATTGAGATCTATCCAGGAAACATGTCTCTGGTGATTTCCCTCTATCCATAATGTGGAAATGGGACTAAACAGACTAGTTGTCAAACAAAGAGTATTGGAAATAATAAATATATATTAGAGAAATGACTACAGGAAATCAAAATGATAAACCTGACTTGAATGGTTAAAACCTTGCACTTGATTCCCGTGTGAATACATTTTGGGCTTAATCTGGTTTTCAAAGTATGTGTGTGTGTTTTCTTTCACATTGTGATTTGCCTCTGATGTATTTTGTCATTGTGGGTAGCCCTCTTGCAATTTCATAAATTTTATCCTATTTTTTGGTATATGAGACCCAGGATTGATGAACCTATAGAGACAATAAGTATGATAAGGATTGCTTGGGACTATGCTGCCTGGTCAGTGCAGCAGATGTGACCTGATATCAAGGGGTTCAAGAAAGAAGAGAATGTTTTGGAACTGCTTGTGGTAGCAATTGTACAATAATGCTTGATGTGATTTTAACTATGGAATACTATGATATCTATATTAGCTCCCAATAAAATGGCTTTGGGAAAAAGTGGGAAGGCTATCTTTATCTTGCTCAGGAAATGTTCCATGAAGTTGAGTTTGTATAGTCCATGGATAACAATGCAATGGCTAATTCCAATCGATTTAGGTCTCCAACTGGGGCTTCATGGTCTATCCTTATTGATGAGTCCGTGGATGCCACCATAGTGGGAGTTCTTTCAGATGGTCTGGGAGTGCATTGCAAAGATACTTACTGTAATATATCATACCCTTCTCCTAAATACATACTTTTAAAACAGTAGAAGAAATATTGCCTTCAGATACCCATCATTTGTGTATAAATATGACTATAGTTCTAGACCACATGTAAGGATGATCACCTGATATTGTAATTCAAGAAGCAGAAGCAAGGTACATCTTGTTTAAAATGTTCTTTAAAAAGTAATGTTATTTCTTGTAGGTGAGAGTAAGCCTGGATTTCAAATTCTACTCTGGTACCAATAAGTTGGCATTAATTGGTCTAAGAGGCAATTAAATAAATGTTGTGAAGAAACTGACTACAAATAATATACAGAGGTTATACTTAAAAATGAAAAGTCCAAAATTAATTTTTCAATACCATCTAAGAAGTTAAACAACACAATTATCACACCAAAAGGTGAATTGCTTCAGTGTATTTGGAAAGTAAACTTTACTATGCAAAGTAAAAATTCTTATCCCTGATGACCGGTGACTAGACTAGATGATAATATCTGAAAACAAAAAATGAAAAACAAAATACAGCCTTAGGTATCATTGACCAAGGGATAAGAAACGCTCATTTTGCTCTATCCAACAAGTCAAAATTACAGGAAATGTGCTTCATTTCTTAAATGACTTTTTTTTGGGGGGGGCATCACTGCCCTCTGGTGGTCGTGGGAGCTACCCAGTTCTGCTCCAGAGAGCCACTGCTGGATTTGAACCACCAAACCCATGGGCCACAGTCCCACACTCAACCACTTATGCCACTGGGACTCAGTCCCTGAAATAACTTTAAAAAATTGTAGTGTTATTTGCAATTGTTCTTCTGGATTTTTTTTTTTTTATGAAAACACAGTCCCATTTAAGATAGCAAGCAAGCATACCATTTCAGAAGAGTTGCAAAGTTGTCTCAGTGAAGCATTATTCCTAAGGTTTTGTATTTTACTGCAAGACAAAGTTGATCTTTGACTGAACTAAAACAATTGATTTTCACAAAATTGGTCACTTTCTATGTTGAGTGAACTTAGACTTTAGAAATGAATTGTTCTATTAAACTGCTTCATCTTACACAATCAGTTCCATAAGAGAGTTCACATGAATTGGAACTAATTTAAAGACATTCCAATAAAATAAGTAATGTTTTTCAAATATGCATATGTTTTCCTGAATTTTACATGGAAAATACTGACTAGGTTTTTTTCCTCTCTTGGGGAATGAACACAGAGGAAATACTTTTGATTGCAGAGTTGAGTCACTCACTTTTAAGGTGATATGATGCTGATCAGCCCACTAGTAGAATTTTGGAGGGCTTTGTGAAGTAATTCTATATCCTTTGTTCTACTCAGCTGTCCATATTCCTGATTTAATAAGGTGAACCTAATAATATTTTAAGTAGTATGTATTCACAGGTATTAATTTAGAAAATTATTAGGAGTACATAATAAAAGCATTCAATTTCCAAGAATACAATGGAATTAGAGCTTACTTTTTTGTGTAAGTAAGAAATAAACCCTGAATTAAAAAAATAAGCTGAAAGGACATCATTAAAATGATCTGTCCTGTAAACATTAAGGAAAAATCTACCATATTGTTTTCTATCTATTTTATAACCAGGTTAGAATAACCTTTCCTTTTTATTTAAAGAAATATAAAATCACAAGCTGGTTTTCATATTCACAAAGAAAAAGCCAAGGTAAAAATGCATGTGCTATAAAGAAAGTTTAAAATTTTTCATTTGCATTATTCATTACCTACCAATATAGCAATCTATCCAAATTTGAGAATAAAATCCCCCACATCCAATCGTGACTACACCAGCTTTTTAAGCAGTCTACAGTGATTTCTTTAAAATAAATTGAAAATGTACCAAGTGTTCAAGGTTGGATGAACCCTACAACTTGTCATAAAGCCTAAATAAGTCAGTCACTGGAAGACAATTATAAAAAGAAAAGTGTTTGACTCTTTGCCAAAAAATTCCCACAAGCCTTACTGTTTGAAGTCCATTATTCTGTGTGATGATGTCCATAGAATTTACTGGAAGAGTATTTCATTTCTGATTTTGCTAAGACGAGTGGTGATTTTTACGAAAGAACCATAAAGTTGTAAATTAAGCCACTCACAGTTCTAGGAAAAGATCTGAGGCAAAAACTTCCCATTAGTATATTTCATCAAATTGTAGTTTTCATTCTCTGTGAACATATTTAGAACATACATGTTTCCATGAAGGGGAAAAAGAGGGGAACAAAAAAGGCCATGGCTTTTCCTTTTAGAAAATTGCCATCTCCCTGAGCAGAGTTGATCTATGATTACACATAGCTCTGTGCCAATCTCAGTCCCATTAATATTTTTAAAAATATCAAATATTCATCATGACTTTCAGGGCAAATAATTAAACGGGTCTTTAAATCCCTACTGATTTCAGTCAGACTGTTATTTCTAATTATGTTAGAATATTGTTAACATATACATATGATAACTTTGAGAAAAATGGGAATTCCAGAACACTTCATTATACTCATTAATAATTTGTACAGGGGTCAAGAGACAGTTGTGTGAACAGAACAGGCACTACTGCATGGTTTAAAATTAGGAAAGGTGTGTGTCATAATTGTGTCCTCTCACTATATCTGTTCAATGTATATTCTGAGCATATCAACTGAGAAGTTGGATTACATGAAGAAAAGTGTGGCATCAGGATTGCAAGAAGGCTTAGTAACAAACTGCAATATAAAGATGGTACAACCTTGCTTGATGAGGGAGGAATTGAAGCACTCACTGATGAAGATAAAGGATTGTTGATAAGGAAGATAAAAATCTTCACAACTGAACCACTACTTATCATCATGATACATTGAGAAATGGTTGAAGCTGTCAAGGATTTGTCTTCCTTGTTCCCAGAACCTCTACTTCTGAGAGTAGCTGTCAAGGCATGAAAACATGTATTGCAGTAGGTAGTTCTGTTGCCCAAGAGTTCTTCAGAGTTTTGAATAGCAAGGTTGTTACTTTGAGGCCTAAGGTGAACCGATCCCATGGCCCAATATTCTCCAAAGCTTCCTAAGCATGTGAAAGCTGAACATTGAATAAGCAAGACCATAAAAGACCTGAGATGTGTGAATTGTGGTGTGGGAGAAGAATATTGAAAGTTCTATGGAAATAAAAGGATAAATAGGTCTGTGTTGGAGGAAGTAAGGTCAGAATGTTTTTTAGAGGGAAGGATGGCAAGATTCCATCTTAAATACTTGGGGCATGTTTTCCAGAGAGAAGAGTGCCTGGAGGACCTCAGAGTTGGTAAAGCAGAAGGTAAGTGAGAAAGAACAAGTGCCTCATCAAGCTGACTTGACAGCGCAACAGCATCAGTGGACTCAGAAACCTTGGTGTTTATGGCCCAGTACTGTGCAGTGCTTTGTTCTGTCGTGCATAGAGTCACAATGTGTCTGCCCTTAATGGGTGACATCTAGCATCAACAACATGATAACAATATTCCCAAGTAAGAAAATTATAAGGTACATCTTCCTTCCCTTCTATCAATCTTTGCATAAAACTATAATTAAAAATGTATATAAAATTCACAGTTTTCACTTATGTGCCAACATGTATTTATATAGACACATATGCAAATTCAATCATATATTTACATACTGATATGCATTTTTAAAAATATTCACCAAATTACACATGTCATATGTATAATTCTGTAAAGAGGTCTGGTGACCCATGGTTAATGCTTTCTAATCTGAATATATATATATATATATAGATATAAATATAAAATTCTACATCTGCCTGTAATATCACATGAACTTCATTTTATAGGATACTTTTTTCATGTTAAAGACCTTCAATTTTAAAAAATGTTATCCTCTAAATCGTATCTGTTATGAGTATGAAGAAAACACCTTTTTATTGGCTAGTCTCTTTCTGATATGCCATTGGAATGGAAAATAAATTTTCTTTTCCTAAGATCTCCATGTTGTTTCTGATTATCACCCATTCTTTCTAATGTGTGCTTCTTTTTTGTCATGTTCAGATAATGTTGAGTTGATTCTGAGTCATACTAACACTATGTATAGAGCGACCGCTATCCAGTCTTTTAGCATCCGCACAATCATTGCTATGTTTGAGCCCATTCTTGTAGCCAACTAGTGAATCCCTCTCATTGAAAGTCCTCCCCTTCCTCGGATCATCTACTTTATGATACATGATGCCCTCTGCCTAACTGCATCCTATCAAAACTATGTGAGTATTGAAATATGAAGTGTAAAGTTTGAGGGTTTGGACGAGACCAAGTTATGGTCTAAGGTTAAGAGATTTTGTTGACATTATTTAATTTCTGGGGTTCTGAATTGCCTATTCAATTCCACTGGAATGCAGCCTAGATTGCAGCTGATGAGAAACTCCCATTGTTTGGGGGCTTATTCTTACTAAGAATAAGAATTTATAAAAAAAAAATTAGTTGTATAGGGTTTGGACTTCAGTTTCCTTAGTTTTAACCAATTCAACCTTTGTTTTTTTTTTTTTTCAGAATTTAACTTAAAATAAAAGGTAGTCTGATTTATGCACTTTAATTTTAGCTGGAATGCGATAATCTGAGGAGAAAATATTGTTCAAATTTGACATATTTTAATAGTGCTGACATTTAGGTATTTGGAGTAATTTTCTGTTGGCATTTGGATTTTTCTGTATAATACCCATGAGCCACCTTGGAACACATGGCAGGGTCTATTTGAAACTGGAATTAGACGAGAGAATGAATATTTTCTGCCAGTAAAACATTTTAGAATTTTGGAGCGTAGGGATGAAAGCAGCACTCTGATCACTGGTACCAAGAGGGGTTCATGGTGAAGTTATAAGATTCAGAGTAGGAGAGCAGCTTCAAGGAGGTGAAAAAATATTACCTACTTGATCTATTACTGGGCAGTAGCCTCATCTCAGGTGGAATGCGGGAGCAATGGGTAAGCCCAATGGATTAAAGAGCATGACTATGGGGGGAGGTACGAGAGGAAATTAGACCCAAAATGGAAACATACGGGAGAAATATATGGGAGGCACCTTCTATCCTTGTCCACACTCCACTCCCAGCTGCTCCCTAAAGAGTAGTGACTCCTAAAGAAAGATTAGTAGAGTTCACTGGCAAGGTGAAATCCAGAACTGAGCAAAGCTGATCTGTTCAGCTGGGACTTTCTGCTACGACCCTGCCTCTCTGAAACCCTCCCAGTTCTTCTCTCATTCACAGGGGCAGCTCACTGAAGCAGCCTCTCTTTGCTGATACTCAAAGGAGATTATAGGAATCCGATTTGATTATATAAGAGGATAACTGTAAGGCTAAGTTTTGACATATCCCCGGCGATGATTCTTATGCTACCTTTGAAATGTGATTAATAAAGTTAGGCGGAAAAGAATCAATTTGGCTTGGAACCTACCATATGATTAGTTATCATGTGACAGGAGAATGATCACAAGCAAGCCACTCTTCCTTCAGCTCTTCTATAGCCTGCTTCACTCACCTTTTCTCCCTCATTCCCATTTCTTGGCTTGACTCTAAAGCATCTTAATGTAGGTTCTTTTCTTGCGGTTGTTTTAAACTTCATATCAAGCTGGACTTACTCTACCCTGTTAGTGGACTAGGACCTTCATTTGGTCAAAAGGAATTGACAGAGCAGCTGCAACGACGGGATCAAATATAACAGTAATTATGAGGGTGCCACAAGATGGGGTGGTGTTTCATTCCATTCTGCAGAGAGTCCCTATGGATCAGAACCAGCTCCATGGTACTCCGCACCAATAAGGATGGTGAGCTGGTTTAAGAAAAACTACATATAGTGTAGCTGTGTCTAAAATGTGATACCAGCACTAGAAAAATTAATACCAGCAGATTTCTGTTTTGATTAGAATTCCCTGGAGTTCTAAAGCGGTGGTTTATTGGGACTTTTACATATTATGAATTGCCAAAATGTGTGACCTGGGTTAGAGATCTGGCTTCAATACATGCTTGTTTGATACCATTGAGGAGGCTCTGACTCACAGGTCTGTGTCAGCCTCACACTCGTTTCAATGCTGGGCCCAGTGAGTTCAGTGATGCGGCCAGCCACTGTGTCCCCCCATCTTGTTGAGGACTGTCTTCTTTTTCGTAGCCCTTCCACTTTACCATACAAGATGTCCTTCTCCGTGGCCTGGTCTCTTCTGACAACATGTCCATAGTATATAACAGACATCATCCTGCCGTCCTTACAACCAGGAGAATCTGGCCTTATTTTCTCCTACACAGATCAGTCAGTCTGTTTAGTAGTTCATGATAATTTCAATATTTTTCACACAATTCATATGCATCGGCCTCCTACAATCTTCCTTTTTCATGTGCAATTTTCACATGCATATGATGCAATGGAGAATACCATGTCTTGGGTCAAGTGCACCTTAGTCCTCAAAGTAGCATGCTTGCACTTCTATCCCGTAAAGAGGTCTTGTGCAACTGATTTACCTTATGCAACACATCTCCTAATCTTCTTATCAATGGTTAGGAAGGTATTCTACCAGAAAGACTGCTACAGGTTTTACTGTCAATTATGTCTTTGGATGCCAGTTCTGAGACCTACTGCCAGGTTTCTGAGTCTTGCTGCAAAGTTGCCAGGCCATTTATCTTTATGCCATTGTACTCTTCTTTCTCAACTCATTGGGTCAGGTAAGCACATCTTCGCCTGAAGGAATCCACTGTTACTTGGCTTAAGGAAAATAATCTTCTTTGGCCTCATATTTTGGCCTCATATTTTGGAACTCATATTTTTTTTGCAAAAAAAAAAAGGAGACAGAGAGAGAGAGAGAGAGAAGCCTCAGTTATCTGAGGGTTTTGAAGCAGAAAATTTATGAAACTGAGGTTGAGTGAAAATAAGCTGAGTTTGAAAGATTTAAGAAATAGAGGCAGGAACAAGGTTAGTACCTTAACAAGCCAAAGTGACCTGCAAAGTGAAGCTATTAAGATGTAGAAATAAGAAGCAAGTAACAAGGAGAGATGTGAGCTCAGAGAACACCTGCTGAGATTAGGAAAACCAGGCATTCACCAGAAGAGGACAAAAGTGATGTGAGCTCAGAGAACACCTGCTGAGATTAGGAAAACCAGGCATTCACCAGAAGAGGACAAAAGTCTTTGATTGCCTACTTCTCACTTTCAGATGTGGTGAGACTTTGCCACAGATGTGGTGAGACTTTGCCCACTAGGGCAAGAAAGCTGTCTCCATATTGAAATGCATTCTCACCTTTCTATATGCTGAAATTGGTTATATTTGTCTTTCCTTTTTAGAAACTGGAGATTTATAACTAGAATGAATGGTATCATCTCCCAAAAACCCAAGCTCACGTGAGTATTTATTTACAGAAATAGTCTATTTTCAGCTCAAGTTACCCATTTCTAGATATCTTCAATTGCTACCTTAGTTGGAGAATAAAGCATATTAGTGATTACTGACTTCTAGGAAAAGAGATGGTACAAAAATAAAATTTAATAGGGTTTAGTCTTTATTTGCTACTTCCACCCAATCCCCTAGAGCTTGAAAACCCAGTTTTATGTAATGAGACCTACATCTATCAACTACAACAATCAGAGACACTAACTTTTTGCAGAAAAAAATCAGTTGACAACAAATAAAGGGAAGTGAGGTTCTCTTAAACACAGCTAAAGGATTGTACCACATACCATATCAATTAATGGAATGTCTATTGAAGTTATTAGCACTGATTGATTTCAATTAGGAATTGTGTTTGAAAAGAAAGTTCTGCAAATCAATGTGTACTTGTAGATTATGGTCCTTGTAGTTTAACTAAAGTGTAGATGAGCATCTTTGTATAATGAAATGCATATAGAAGGCTAATATGAGCCATGGTTACCATTAATGTGAAAGACATTGTTAGTATCAGGCTGTCTTCAGAAAAAAAAACATGCTAATTGTATCCCATAACTTTTTTTTTTTGATTAATGGATTTTTATTTTTATTTTTTTAAATCATTTTATTGGGGGCTCATACATCGTTTTTCACAATATATAAATAAGCATACTCGTCAAGCACCCTCACTTGTCCACTTCTATTATTGTTCTCCAATCCCACCTTTTCCCGTAAGCCCTTAGTATCGGCTTTTCCATTCCTTCCCCTCTTCCCCTGGTCTCTCCTCTCCACCAACCCTCAATACTTTATACATTGTTATTGTTCTTTCATATCTCACACTGCCCAACCTCTCCCCCAACCCACTCCCCTGATGCCCATCCTTCAAATAGGAGCTTGTGTATATATCCTTGCTGTTGGTTCTGTCTCTCTACCCCCCCCCCCCCCCCC
>PVJH01023465.1:16238-34873 GCA_004026705.1 Nesogale talazaci | reverse complement strand
ATTGGGTTTGCTTTACCTGCATACAATGATTCCGTCAAAGCTACTATTCGTGAACTTAAAGAATGTCCCATATACCAGCATGTATCCCACCCAGCATCACCTCAGATCAAAGGACACAATTTACAGCATGTGAAGTGTATCATTTGGCCCATGCTCATGAAATCCCCTTGTTTTTATCATGCTTTCCATCATCCTAAAGTAGCTTGCTTGATATAATAGTGAAATGGATGTCCAAACACACAATTACAATTACAAGATGTTGGTGGCAACTGGTTTGTTTAATAATAGAATGGATCTCCAAACACACAGTTATAATTGCAAGGTGTTGGTGGCAACATCTTGCAAGCTCGGGTTAATATTCTCCAAGACACGGTATATGCTCTAAACCAGCATCAAATATATGGTTGGTGCTGCTTCTCCTAAATCTATGATTCATGGACCCAGTAACCAAAGGGTGGAAATAGAAATGACACTACTAAGATATTATCTGTAAGGCTAGACAGAAAACATGTTGGTGTGACTATTATTTGAAATCTATGAAACAACTTCTAAAGTCAAAAAGGAAGAAATTGTAGAATTCCACTAAATTCAACCTGGATTTTATCAAACACACAATCAATGTAACATTGCTAATTACTGGTGGCTGGAATGCATAACATCTTTGCTTTGCAGTACTCTGATTGAGCAGATTTATTGTGAAGCAGATTTATTGAATGCAATGAAACATTTGATTTTTTTAGCGGCTGGTTCCCTGAGTGTTGATTGTGAACCCAACCATGATGAAACAATTAACAACACCAGTTTTTCCCCCAGATTATCATGATGTTACCTCTGGCCTAGTTGTGAAGATTTTATTTTCTTTACCTTAAATTGTAGTCCATATTGAAGTCTATAATTTCAATTTTCATAAGCAAATGCCATAAATCCTCCTCATTATCAGGAACAAAATTGTGGCTTCTGCATATCACAGGTTGTTAATAAGTCTTCCTACAACTCTGATGTCATGTTCTTCCTTATATAGTATGGATTCTTTGATTATTTGCTTAGCATACAGATTTAAAAAGTATGATGAAAGGATACCATCCTGTCACACACCTCTCTGCTGTTAAACCACATAATACTCTTTTGTTCTGTTCTCACAACTGCCTCTTGAATCATATACAACTTCACCATGAGCAACATGAAGTGTTCTGGAATTTCTAATTTTCTCAAGGTTATACATATTTTTTTTGATTCCCATAGTCAAATGGATAGGTATATCAATAATATGCAGATATATCTCTGGAATTTTCTGCTTTGAGTTAAGATCCAGTCACCTAGGTTATACTGTTCCTTGTCTACACACTCTTTCAAAGCTAGCTTGAATTTCTGGCAGTTTCCAGTCAATGGACTGCTGCAAATATTGCTTTACAAGCATTAGTAAAATTTTACTTGCATATGATCTCAATAATTTTGTTCTTTAATTTGTGCATTCTGTTTTGTCATCTTTCTTTGATATGGGCACATATATGGATCCATTTCACTCAGTTAACCAAGTAGCTGATTTCCAAATTTCTTGGCTTAGGTGAGTGAGTGCATCTTTTGAAATATTTTAATTAGTATTCTTAATTCTTGGAGCCTTGTTTATGCTAATGTCTTCAGTGCATCTTGAACTTCTTCACATCGGTTCTTTTTCAATACAATAATTCTCTTCCACTTTCCCTTGGAAGAAGCCTCACTAACATCCTGAGATATTAGGATGTTGTATATATCTTTTTTTCCAATTATTTTATTGGGGGCTTTTACAGCTCTTATAACTTTCAATAAATCATTTGTATCAAGTATGTTTGTATACATATTACCATATACATTTCAAAGTATTTTCCACTTGAGCCTTTGGTATAAGCTCTTCCTTCTCCCTCCCTCCTCTTTTAATGAATCATTTTATTGGGGGCTCATACAACTCCCATCATGATCCAAACATACATCAATTGTATGCAGGCCACATTTGCACACTTATTGCCATCATCACTCTCAAAACATCCTCCCTCCACCCAGGCCCTTAGTGTCAGCTCCTTACCGCCCCCCCCACTGTTGTCCATGCCCCAGAAAGAAGGCTACATGTATATCCCTGAAATTGGTTCTCTCTTTCTATTCCACCATCCCTCCACCCTCCTAGTATTACCACTCCTGCTACTCATCTTGAGGGATCATCTATCCTAAATTCCCCATGTTTTCAACTTCACTGTACATCCCCTGGTCTATCTGGATTTATGTGGTAGAATTGGGTTCATGATAGCGGTTATATATATTGTAGCACAATCTTCTTGTTGAAAACCTAAAGGACTTGAACCATTTACTGGTGACAATATGGATTACAGCTGCTAATAAAATTCATGTAAGGGAACAAAAAAACCCTCTTGATTTGTCCACTACAGAAAAATCAAAATCATGTTAAAAGAAGAAAAATAATGAATTTGTCAAGAAATTAAGTTTCCTGTAATCTACAACCAATGCTCATAGAAACAGCAATAAAGAAATCAAAGGTTTCTCTGCAGTGGGGAAATCTGATGCATAAGTCCTCTGAAAAATGTGGAAGAGAAAATATGAAATTTTGATCCAGCCTGATCCAGCCATATTATTTTTAATTGTGTTGTATACATATGGGAGCTGGACAATGAACAATGAAGGCAGAATAATGACTCATCTATTTTAATAAAGGTTTGTAAATAATATTGAAAAGACCATGGAGAGAGTGAGGCACAAGAGTAAACAAATGTGCCTTTAGAATAGTACAGTCAGATCTTCCTTAAACGTGAAAATGGAAGAATTATTCCCAGGTACTTTGCACAAGTTGCAACAGGAACCAATCCATAGAAAATGACATTATGCTTGTGAAAGTAGTGGGTGACTGAAAAGGAGCAAAAATCATCACAAAGTGGAGTTTCAAAATGGTTGTAACAAAAAGCCCTAACATAGCAACATTTATGAGGATGGTGTAGGACTAGATGATATTTCATTCTGTTGTATACAGGCTCTCCATAAGTCAGAGTTGACTCAAAAGTAACAAGAGCAACTAACATTATGATCATGCCTAATATTCTGAAGCATTTTGAAATATTTTAATTCATCTAAAATCAGCATTATGATAGGTAAAAATATTAAGAAACCTCTCATGTTAATATGAATCTCATAGTATTTGTCCTTTAGGAAGTAGTATCAACTGCATTTTTAATTTTGTTAATCACAAGAGATATATATTTGTGTCAAATTCTACTAGAATCACGTTATAGGACTCTTTAATATTAAAAGACATTCAATATAAAATATCTACACCTTGTCAAAGAAAAGTATTGAAAACTGTAATATATCAAATAATAGGAAATGTGATGCAGTCCCGATGCTTCATTATATAGTATGTGACTGGTTTAAATATTTTGAGTCAAATAAATAACTAATAGATGAAATTATGCTATAAATAACACACAAATAAATGTCTAAGGGAAAATAAAGCAGAAAAATCTATGTGAGATTGAATTATTTCCTGTTCTAAGGAGAAGCATGTTATCAAAAACAAGCAAAATTCTATCTCAACAGAATATAAGCTAACTGACACAAACATTTGTATTGTAAAACAGACTTCCTTTTACAGATTTATGCAGTATCTTTGATATCTACTCCGTGCATCCATATTTAGATTTTATTCCCTATACACATCATTTATAAGAACACTCCTGATATAACAATCAGTTCAACAACAGAAACACATAGACAGAAAACCAATGGTACACTCTTGCTTTATTTTAGCTCAAGAGAAATGAACCAAAAAATTTGCATGAGCTTCATAGGCAATAGTAACTGGGGTTTTGATTGCAGTTCATAAATGTAAGCAGAAATATTTACTTAAATAAACATTTTAGGCATTCTTTTTATGTTTTCAAATAAGCTGTTTCATGAAAATGAACTTCAGGAATTTCTAAGTATTCAATATTTTTCTTTCAAAAGGGAAAAGGCTAAAAAAACTAATTTTAAGCAAGGAATTTAAGGTTCCAGGTATTTCAGTGCATTGATCTTTGTTATATTTTTACGCACAGTTCATTATGATAATAAAATTGTAGTTCTGGCACAGTAGTTTGACAACACGTATGTCAAAATAGTGTGAACCACAGGGTTTACATTACTGATTTTTAAAAAGAGCACCATTGGGTTTCATGTTTTCAATTTTTAAGTTTTCTGCTTTCTTTCACTTATGGTTCTTTCTTTCACTTATGGATTTTTCTTTCACTTATGGCTCTTTCCTATTTTATTTGTCATTTTCTTGAGGTTTGTTTTTGTTTTTGATGTTGTTTTGTATATGAAGTCTAGAACAGGTCAATCTGGAGAGACAGTAACTAGTAACTTGAGAGAAATTATGGATATGACAGGAAAGATTGGTGGAAAATGGGAATTGACACCAATAATACAAGAAAGATGATTCTGTAAAATTGATTGTGGTGATGATTATACAACTCTTCCTAACAGTATTAAACTATGAATTGTATGATATGTTAGTAATGTCAATTTTTAAAATGTTCTCAGGTGAAAACATCAAATCTCAGATGAAAGATTAAAAGAGATATAGATATGAGATTCACATATGTCTCATAAACTAAATGCTTTATAGAGATAATTTTGATAAGAATAGTTTAATGTATTAATAGTGCATTTTAAAATAACTTCACCACTTGTTACTTTGCCATAAAGTGATGGCTTTCATGTTACTGGGGTGCTGGCAGTTATACTTCCATATTTTAAATGCCAGCTGGATCACCATAGGACACAGATTTCAGTAGAGCTATGAGAATGCAAAAAATTAAGAAGAAGAAAGAGGTGACCAACTTTAGATAACATAGCCGTTGAAAATTTAGAAATAGCGGCAGAACATTTCCTAATAGATCACACAATGGTGGGCTCTCCAGGTTGAAAGATACTCAAAATACAACTGTGGGAAGAGTTTCTGATTCAGAGTAAAGTTGACCTTGTAGAATTAATGAAATAAAGCTCTTAGTATTTTTATCTGCTCATTGAGCACAAGCCAAATTGGAAAAAATAAAATAGCCAAAAATATCTATTAGTTACCAGAATGAGAAATGTACAAAGTATTTATCTAGGAAAACTGGAAGTTGTCAAAGGTAAGAAGAAACACATTCATAAAGCTCAATCTTCCAGGTATTAGTGAGCTAAAATGGATGTATTTTTTACCATGGGAATTAGGTAATCATAAAATAAACAAAGAACTCACCACCATTGAGGCAATTCTGACCCAATAGAACTACGTAGACCTGCTCCTGTGGGTTTCTGAAATTGTAATATAATATGAAAGTAAAAAGGTTTTCCTCACACAGAGCAACTGGTGGTTTTGAATTTTTGACTCTGTGGTGAGCAGTCCAACATGTAATATACTACACAATCAGGACTCCTAGTGCCTACTGAGAATGTAAAATTGAAGAGGAATGAAATCACAGTCATTGATAAAGTCAACATTTTGAGATATATTCTGAGATACAATTCTATTAGTTAAATGATTATATCAAATATGATTATAAGAGAATATTTAATTTAGCTAATTTTAAAATTTAGGCACCAATGACTAATGCCAAAAATGCGGAACAGGCTAACTATGATAAATATCAAAACTTGGAACCTGCCTTCTAGTAATTATCTCCTCTACCCTCTACCCACCCCCCTATTATTCACTCCTCATATCAGCACAATATGACTTCCAGCTCCTATCTGATCCTTAACCAACTTGGTGGGCCAACCCCTCACAAAAAGACCCCTCTGAAGCCTGGCACTAAATTACTAGGAGCATGCAAAAACCATCAGCAGCTCCCACCAAAACATCAAGAGATGCAAAATTCAGCAACTAAAGATAACTGAAACTAAGTGAAACACACAGAGAAAGAAGCCTGCAGACTGCCAGAGTGACAATACAGGAGAAAGGTGTCTAGGGTCATAGAAGATATTTGGGGATCAATCCAGAAAACAAAAGGAGAAATAGAGACACCAAAAATCTTACACCTAAAGAAAAAATCAGGGCTGAGCCTGGTGGCATAGTGGTTGTACATGGGGCTCCGGCCCACTGGGATGGAGGTCCAATTCCAGTAGTGGCTCCACAGGAGCAAAGGTTGGGCCTCCTATTCCCACCACCAGAGGTTAGTGATGCTCCCCACCCCCAAACAAAATAAAACAAAAAAAAGAAAAATCAGAAGTTAAATAATGAGTTCGAAGAAATAATAAACATGGTACATGATCTGAGCAATATATTGAAACAACAGGGAAATCAAATAAGGTAACTCAAAGACAACCACGCAAATTTCAGCAAACTAGAGAAACAATCAAACAAAAAAGCAAAATAATTTGAAGAAACATGAGGATGATTTAGAATGCAAAAAAGTAAAATAATATTAAAGATATTGAAGTAAGAAACAAATAAAATCTATAGCAAAAATAGCGAGGGGGTTCTTGGAAGAAAATTTCTCCAAAAGAGGAGAAATATTCCTCCAAAATGTTAAAATATAGGTGATGAAAGCCTTCCAGAAAGTAGAAAGAATATAAATTGTATCACACAACCCCCAAATATTAAAATATATTGTAGCAAATTATCCAACTAAAAGGAAAGAGAGAGCTGTTAGAGAGAAAACATAAAAAATATACAAAGGTAAACAGCTAAGAATAAACTCATGCCTGTAGAAATCATGCATGGAAGAAGAAATTGGAGCAAAATATTTTGAAAGTTAAAAGACAACAATTGTCATAAAACCTGAATCCCGCAAAGGTTTCCATCAAATTTGGAGAAATAAAAGTATTGCCAGCAAGAAAATAATTAGAGAATTCATAAAATTAAAACAAACAATACAAAAAAATCTATCCAATTCTTTATAGTCAGAAAACAACTTCAGTAATTAACGATGAGATCACCTAAGGATAAGCACCACCCAGAAATCAACACACAGAAAACAGTACCAAAAACAATAGAGATCTAGCAGAGAAATGAAGACATGAAAAAGTCCTCACACACACACACACACACACACACACATGCACACCACCTGGAAAAGGGGGAAGCAACAAATGTATCAAGCACAGTGATGACCAATCTACTTTTAAATTTAATTACCCTGAATGTCAACTTAAACAAAAGACAAAGAATAACCAATTGGAGCCAGTGACAACAAAACACACACACACACACACACACACACACAAAACAAACCAGGGGTGGCAACATTAATCTCTGACAAAATATGCTTCAAGGTATTCAACATAAAGAGAGACCAGAATGGTTACTACATAATGCCAAAAGAACAGTAGATCAAGAACATATTATGATGATAAACATATATGTGCCCAGTAAAAGACCTTTGAAATTTATCAACCAAATATTCAAAGATGTAAAAAGGGAAATCCCCAGGTCAACAATAATAGTAGGAGACTTTAATACACCACTCTCACAGAAAGATATATCATAGAGTAAGGAAATCAGTAAAGAAATGGAAAATCTGAACAACACAATTGACTCACTCAACCTCATAGATATTTACAGAATTCTCCATCCATCATCATAAAAACAAAAAACAACCAAAAAACTCACATTCTTCTCTAATGTACATAGTTCATATTCTAAAATACACCACATACTGGGCTTAAACAAGCTCAAGCACATAGAGAATATTCAAACCATCTTCTCAGACTACAGATGTCATGAAACTGTCATGAAAATCATAGAAAGAATAAATAAACAAAGACAGACACTAGGAGCCTGAACAAAACACTATCCAAAAAAGACTGTACATTAGTTAAAATAAGAGAGGAAATTAGAAAACTTTTAGAAGCAACTGAGATAGCATACCAAAACTTATTGGACACACCAAAAGCAGTTATCAGAGTTCACTTTATAGCAATTAATGCATGAAAAAAGAATGGGCAGTGTCATGTTCAGTACCTTTACACAACACCTCCCAAAACCAGAACAGCACAAACCTTCCAAGAGCAAAATAAAATAAATAATAAAAATCAGGGCACAAATATATGATTAGAAAAACAGAAAAGCAACGGAAAAAATCAATGAAAGAAAATGTTGGTTCTTTGAAAGTATCAACAAAATCATTGAATTGCTAGGAAACTTAATAAAGAAAAGAACAAGCAGACGATAATATCTAAAATTAGGAATGAAAGTGGTGCATCACAACAGATCCAAATTAAATTGAAAGATTAGTAATGCTGTATTCTGACAAATTTGATAATTTGGATGACATGACAACTATGTAGAAAAACACTTTCTTCCCAAATCAACACATTTGGACTTTAAGTATTCGAACAGAATCAGCAAAAGAAAAAATAGACAAGGTCATCAAGAAATGTCCCTCCCACCCTCCACCCCCTCCACCCCCAAAAAGTCAATAACAAATAGCTTCACAGAATTCTATATAGTATTCAGGGAAGAGTATGCTTCAATCTTACATAAAATCTTTCAGGACATAGAAATGAACAACAGACTCTAAAATTCATTCTATAAAGCCAGAATAACCCTCATATCAAAACCCCATGGAGATAGAAAACAAACAAATAGAATGACAAGCAAATATCCCTCATGAACATGATACAAAAATTCTCAACAAATCTTAGCCAATGGAATCCACAATATATCAAAAAATAAAATATCACGGATAACTGAGATTCATACCAGGGATGCAAGGATGGTTCTGTATTTGAAAAACAATTAACAAATTCTACCAAAATAACAGGAAAAACTATAAGAACCATATGATCATATCAATTGATGTAGAGAAAGATTTGGGCAATATCCAACATCCATTTCTAATACAAGTTTTTAAGTATTTAATAAGATAGGAATAGAAGATGGCTGAGCCACGGTGGTGTAGTGGTTAAGTGCAGGACTGCGAACCACCGGCTTGGCAGTTCAAATCTAGCAACAGTTCTCCAGGAGCAAGGCTGGGTAGCTCCCATGACCACCAGAGGGCAGTGATGCAAAAAGACAAAACCAAACAACAAGATAGGAATAGAAGGGGAAAGCCTCAACGCAATAAAGGCCAAATATGAAACATCAATAGCCAAAATTATATTCAATTGAGAAAAGCTGAAAGCATTTCCGTGGATTAAAGGAACACAACAGCGATGTCATTTTACTTCTGTTATTCTACATTGTGCTGAATACCTAGCAAAAACTGTCTGACAATATTAAGGTCTCAAGGGAGTAAAATTAGGCAATAAAGGAGTGAAACTTTTTCTATTTACAGAAGATATGATTTTATATAGACAGAATCCCAAGGTGTCCACAAGAATATTGTTGGGGAAAAAAATGAGAAATTTAGTAGAGTAGCAGTATACAAACTAACAAGCCTAAATCAATTGGATTCCTTTAGACTAGTGATGAGAATACTGAAAAAGACATCAAGAAAACAATACCTTTCACAACTGCCACACAAAAGCTGAAATACCTAGAAATAGACAACCAAGAAAAGATCTGTGAAAATAAAACTACAGAGCATTATTATAAGAAGCCAAAAGGGACCGACACAAATAGAAGGCTACTCATGAGTCTTGAATTGGAAGAGTATGTGTTTTGTGGATTTTGGAACCTCAATATTGTAAAGATGTCAACACTATTCAAAGCAACCCATAAATTCAATGAAATCCTGTGTTAGTCTGGGTAGACTAGAGAAACAAATTCATATACATCTGTATGGATATAAGGGTAAGGTTTATATACAAGAGGAATGAACACTGAGAAAGCATCCTAACCCAAACCAGTCCAGTCATAAGTCTGATATTAGCCCATATGCCCGATATCAGTCTCTGAAGTCTCCTTCGACTCACAAAGTCACAGGCCAGTGTGTGCAGAATTTCGGTGTTGGAAGGGGTCTCCCCATGGCTTCTTGTTTCCAAGGCTGAGGGTTCATCAACAGCATCCCGTGGTGATACAAGCAACTCAGCACTGGCAGGACCCTCCATGTGGCTTCTCCAGCTTCAGAGGTCCGGTTCTACCAGGGTAAGGCCATGTGGTTTCTCCTCCAGCAACTCCAGCTCCTTGGACACTGCCATCTTGTCTTGTCCACAGTTCGTCGTCTAGGAGACTGACTCCCAACAAATGGGGAGACGGCCCCTCATCTCCAGGAGGGAAATATCTCAAGATTTCCCAGAAGGCTCAGGAGAAAGCCATGATCACACAGAGGCCTCACTGGCTACTCAATGGCTATCTCCAGATTAACAGGTTAGACTCCACCCTTAGACTTCCAATCATGAAATTGACATCAAGGACATGACTGCCACAAATCCTGATCCAAATTCCAGAACCATTTTTAAAGAAATGGAAAAACTAAATCGCCAACTTCATGTGGAGAGAGAAGAAGCTCAGCATAAGCAAATATATCCTCAAAAAAAGCACATAGCAGGTGGTCTTGCCATCCCTGACTTCAAAAACCACTATGGAGTAACAGTTGCCAAAATAGCCTGGTATTTATTTAGGGATATTTACACAGAATCATGGATTATGACAGAAACCCCAGAATTAAAACATATGCATACAGACAGTTGTTTTTGACAATGGTCCAATAAGCGTTAAATGGGAATCAGATGCCCTTTTCAATAAATGGTGCTGGAAAAACTGGATATACATCTGCAGAAGTATGAAACAAGACCCATACATTATTCCGTGCACAAAACAAGCAAAGAATATCAAAGACCTAAAAGTAAAATCCAAAGCAATCAGGATCATGAATGAGAAAACTGGGACAAATCCAAGTGTTCTAGATAACACAGGAAGAACCTTCCGTGGAAGACATAATAGATGTGTAAGGCCTTTTAAAAATAAAACACTTGCTCCATGATCCATGTAGTTTTTTTTATCACCCTTACCCTCCACTTCCACTTTCTCTGTACTGACACCACTAACCACTAATAAACTTTGATATCTATAAAAATAAAACACTTGCATACCTCAAAAGATTTCATTAAGAGAAAAATGAGAACCCACAGATTGGGAAAAGACATTTAGCAAGGGCATAATGGACAAAAGACTAAATGCTAAATATACAGTACACTGAAAGCCTGCAATGAGAAATAATTAACAACTCTGTGCGAAGGTAGGCAAAGAAGCTGAACAGGTGATTCACAAGGAATGACACACGAATGTTTAATAGTCACAAGAGAAAATGCTCTAGTTTACTAGGCACCCCAGAAATGAAATTGAAAACAATCACGAGACACCATGACACACACATAACTGCAGCCCAATTAAAAAACAAACAGAGAATAACAAATTATTATATGAAATGATGTGCAGAGATTAGAACTCTTATTCACTTCTGGTGAGCTTGAAAATACATAGAGCTGTTGTGGAAAGTGATATGAAAATTCCTAAACAGATGGCAATATAGAAACCATATGACCCAGCAATACCAATACTTGGACTATACCTCAAAGAAATAGGAAAAAGATCTCAAACAGACATAGGCTCCCCTGTGCTCAATAATTTCAATGCAGTCTAAATTTTCATCAATAGAATATTAGATTTAAAAACAAAGAAACAAAGTGATATAAACACACAAGCAATACTATGCATCTTTGTCATACAGTGTTGAAACACATGACATAGAGGGATCTGGAAGATAATACGCTAAGTGAATGTAGTCAATCACAAAAGGGCAAACACTGTATGAGTATACTGCTGTAGGAACAAACAACAGGATGTGAAGTAACTCAGTCTTGCGAGGGCGTCCTGTCTGTTGGCCAGGGTGGCCAGGCAGCTTGTTAAGGACTCACCTGATTGGTGTCAATGATCCTTCTCTGTAGTTATGGTGTATGTATTAAGGGTCACATTGGGAAGGACAGTACACATAAGCTGGGCTCAAATTCTTAAAGAGGGTATGTTGTCTACTGAGAGACTAACATGCAAAATTAGGACTCTCTCCTTTTAAAGAGGTAGCCAGTCTATTAGAGGGTTGAGGGATACAGAAGGGGAAGTAAATTCAAGAGAGGGAAAAGGGAACAAACATCCAGAGGAATACTAATGCATGACTATTGGTAGGAAAAACAGGAGGACTGACATCCAGGTGTTGGGAAAGATAACTGAAAATACTTTTGGGGACCCTTGTGAGAGTGTGGACGCTGGTATGCACCAAATGTGCCACACTGTCCCAGGATTCTGGGCATATCCTGGGGATGCAGGGCAGCTGTAGTGAAATTCAGGGGCATTGAATCCTTGATCTTGAACATCTTAAAGCATGGCATGCAACAGAGGCTGTATTAGGGAGATCCACTGAGGAAAATCTACAGGATAAACTGCACTCTGCTTCAGACACACTTGTAACCTGGGGACCTAGGACTGAAAGTTCATGGCATTTGAGGAAGGAAAAGACAACTGTACCAAGATTGTTCAACTGTTGGTAGGCAGATGATCATGTTGTTGTTCTAGAAGCCCTGCGACTGACATTCTCAGTGAATATTGTTATAAATTTTCTTTGGCAACCAATTCCCACTGCTTGTGTAAAGAGTGACCATCCACAAAAGGAATGACTGTACATTTGAACAATTCAGGTACTGTGATATGGAGTTAGCTTCTATTGTCCCAATATCCCTCTCTCAACAGTGTTGTAAAAAATTAGTACCAGGGGCTAATCAAAGACAAGTTAACAGAAGATCTTTATGGCCCAGTGAGATGATTGATAAAGCTCTTTATCATAAATTAGCAAGAAAGCTGTGAAAGGGAGCCAGACGTAGATATAATTAAAAACAAAACAAAACAAAAAACCCTTAGATGCAGGAAGGGTTTTGGTGCAAGCACTAAATCTTAGCTCCAATAATTACCAGCATACTTTGATTTCATGTTTGATTAATATTTTTCTGAAATTGTTTGTAGAATCTTTCACCGTCTTCCTCAGTAACTTTTGTGAAAAATTAAACAAAAAATTCAAGCCTCTAGTTAAAGTCTTGATTTTATGAGTAAAAGATTTTATAGGAAAAAACATCAAAAGAAGTTGGACAGAATACACAGTAACTGTAGTAAAAGGAACTAATCAACATTAAACTATATGGTAGCATGCTAGCAAGCCCCAATGGTGTTTGCATGGAAAGCATTTGCCAAAAACAAGGATTATGGAATTAGGAATACTAATTGAAATGTTTCACCAAACTGATGAGACACTGGGAGACCTCACTTGTGTATGCCAGGTAATTTAAAAGACAGATTTTGGCCAACTGACCAGAGAGATTCATTCAGGCCTGAGTCAGAAGAGAATGTAGAACAAGGGATTATTTTGATGATATCAAATGGATCTTGGTTCAAAGCAGAGAATAACAAAGATGTTCACAAGTGTTTTGTGACTATGTCAAGGTTTTTGATTTCATCTATTATAACAATCTATGGATAACCTTGAGAAGAACTGGAATTCCAGGACACTTAATTGTGTTCATGTAAAATTTATACATGAATCAGTAGGCAGTTGTAGAAATGTTCCATTGTTTACAACCAGCAAAGCTGTGCATTAGTTATTCAATCTTCATGTGGAGCAAATAATCAGAGATGTTCGTTTATGTGAAGAAGAGCGTGGCATCAGCATTATAGGAAGGCTTTTGAACAACCTGCAATATACAGATGGCACAACTCTGCTTGCTGAAATGAAGACATGAGATTCTGATGAATACCCAGGATTGCAGCCTCCAGTGTTGATTACAATTCTATGAGGAGAAGACCAAAATTCTCAATGAAGCAGTGGGTAACATTATGATAAATGGAGAGAAGGTAGAAGTTGTACATATTTTTTTCTCTTTTGAATCCACAATTAATGCTCATGGAAGCAGCAGTCGAGAGATCACAGGATGGTTTGCATTAGATAAATTAGATGAACAAAACTCCTTAGATTACTGAAAACGAAAGATAATCTTTTGAGAACTAAGTTGAACCTGATTCAAGCCATGATATTCTCATCGACCTCGTATGCATGTGAAAGTTCAGTACTGAGTAAAGAAGATCAAAAAAGAATTGCTGCAATTAAATTGTGAAGCTGAAGAAGAATACTGAATGTACTAAAGGACAAAATAATTTGTCGTAGGAAAAGTACAACCAGAATACTTAGAGGCAAGGATGCAGAGACTACATCTTACATACTTGGATGTATTGTCAAAGAGACCAAACCTTGGATAATGACACCATAATAAAGTAGAAGAGTGTGGTAGTTACGTAATCTGGTGTCTATTTGAGAGGATTACAAAAGAAGGGGTGGAGTCTGATGTGTCAATCAAAATATAACCAATGAGGTCTCTGTGTGGATGTGGGCTTCTCCTGGGAATTTTGGGAACTTTTGTTTTTCCTGCTTGGAGATAGATACAATTCTCTCTCTCTGCTCACTTCCAGTGAGACATACCTGAGGAGAGGTCACATGGACATACCCTGATGTAGCCCCGGGAACTGGAAAAGTCATGTGGAGACCCCTGCCAGCTCAGAGATGCTTATAATGCCACTGGATCAAAGACTTTCAACTTGCTGTCTGTGATTGTCCGATATTTGGTATCATTGTATGTGTTTCATGAGTCTTATTAAGGGGACTTTACAGATTGGTTTCAGACATATGGACTAATATTGGATATATGGGATTGGATTGGACTGGGTTGGCATGCTTTCTTAATGTAAAGTTATCCTTTATATAAAACACTCTCATACCCATATGAGTGTCAATGAATTTGTTTCTCTAGTCTCTCCTGACTGACACAAGAAACAACAAAATAAAGGCCCTCAAAGAGATGGATTTAGATATGACTGGAACACGAAGTTCAAGCCCAGGAACAATTGTGAGAAAGGCACAGTGCAGGGCAGTGTTGATTCTATTGTGCTACTGATTAGGAACTGATTGGATGGAATCAAATGAAATCTTTTGTGATTGTGCCTAAATTTGGATTATAGGCGTAACAGTTGGTTTTCCTTAAAGATGAATAGATATACTCATCACAGATTACATTGGATTGCAAAATTTATTTTAAAATGTCTTTTTAGACAATGAATGAAATACCACTCCTCTGTGTTATGTTACTCATATGATTTTCTAATTTACGATGGCCCAAACTAGTTCATTTCAGCTCACTAATGACTAGGACATCTGTCTTTGTGCTTTCCATTTATATTTTGACTAGGTCCAATATTCCTTGATTCATATTCCAAGTTTTGATCATTAGAAGGATTTTTAGGGCTGAGCCCTGGTGGCATAGTGGTTGTGTGTGGGACTGTGGCCCACAGGGTTGGCAGTTCAAATCCAGCAGTAGTTCTCCAGTAGCAAGGCTGGGCTTCCTATTCCCACCAGGGCAGTGATGTCAAAAAAAATGTAAAAATAAGAAGGATTTTAGAGCTGTTTACTCTTGACCATGCCCATCTGAAAATGAGGATCCCAAAGGCACAAATCCCACAGGCTCCAGTCATAGCATGTCACATTTATGTTTTTTCATGTCACCATGATAAACTTCACTTTAAGAAAACATTCCCTCCTCAGTTTATATTCGAATTGTCCTCGCACTCAAAGGATATACAATAATGACTATTTTACATAGTCATTATTAGTCAAAAAGTACTCCTTTTGCACCTAGCAACAACAAAAATTAAAAAAAAAAGTTTAGATAATTTCTTATCCATAAATGTTGCAAGGTTAGTACTTTGTTCTATTAAATTGACATTCAACAATACTCACATTCCCAACATGATCACTGAAGAAAAATGTGTGAATAAGCAAAAATGGTGAAGAAAGCTGATGATACCTGATTATCAAAAGATATAGATAGCATCTGGGGCATTAAAGGTTTCAAAATAAGCAAGCAGCCATCTAGCTCAGAAGAAGCAAAGCACACATTAAAGAAGCACACCAACCAGTGTGACCACAAGGTGTCGAAGGAATCAGTTATAAGGCATCAAATAATTAAAACAAAATATTATAAATGAGGGAAAGTACAGATTGGGGACACAAAGCCCATCTGTAGGTGAAGCAACATCCCCTTACAGAATGGTCATTGGGAGGAGATGAGCCACTCAGGGTACAGTATAGCAAAGATGAAATATGCAACTTTCCTCTAGTTTTTAAATGCTTCTTCCCACCCCCACCCCCTGACTATCATGATCCCAATTCTACCTTACCAATCCAGCTAGACCAAACGTTGTACTCTAATATAAATAGGAACCAGAAACATGGGAAATCCAGGACAGATTATCCCTCTAGTACCAGTCGTGAAAGTAATCATATCGGGAGGGTGGAGGGAAGGTAGAGTAGAAAGAAGGAACTGATTATAAAGATTTACATATAACCTTCTCCCAGGGGTACGGACAATATCAGATAGTGTACTATATGACAAAATAATAATAATTTATAATTTATCAAGGGTTCATGAGGGAGAGGGAAGGGGGGAGGGAGGGGAAAATGAGGAGCTGATATCAAGAGCTTAAGTAGAAGTAAAATATTTTGAGAATGATGGGGGCAAAAATGTACAGATGTGCTTTGTGTGCCATGGATGTATATATGAATTGTGATAAGTGTTGTGTGAGCTCCCAATAAAATAAATTTTGTAAGTCAAAAAATCCAATAATGGATCTAATCCACAATCCTTATGTGTTCTTCAAATATGATTGCAAAAATATTTCCTCATTCTGTTTCGGTTTTACCTAGTTTAACCTTCAATTAGGGGTTGCACACAAAATGTGGTCATCTTATTTGTTTTGTCTTCCATATTTAGAGAAGTTTCTTAGCCTTTCTAATGAGTTAAATGTTTTTGCATAAATAAGCAGAATATTCTTCTAAACATCTATCACTTTGAGCTTGAGTGTATTCTCTTTATATAACTTTCTGTGTTTGCATATTGACAAGAATATCAAACCAGTGTGGGTGTGTGCTTGTCAGTATATCATATCAGGAGGGATATGTATTTGCAGATTTATCTTTGAGCTCTTTGTTAAATATCACCCCTGCAAAGTTACAATTTTCCTCTTTTGGAATTAATATGTAATTTATAGAAGATGTTTTTCTAACTGTGTAGACAACTGCTCATTGCATATTCATATACTAATTACAGAATCAGGATAAGTCTTGTTTAAATTAATTATTACAATACCGCTGCTACCATTAAGTACAATCCAGTCAGTTCTGAAGTACATGTTGACTTTATGTATAATAGAAGAAAACACTGGCAGGTTTTGTGCTATTCTCACAATTGCTATCTTATTAATTTTTAAGCTTACCACAGCAGACTCATGTTGTACTGTCCCTTTGAACTTGGTTTATTTCATTTAGCATGACTTCCTCTAGTTCTTCCCAGGTGATGATGTGCCTCATGTGTTCATCACTATTTTTCAGTGATGAATAGTACTCCATTGTATGCATGTACCACGGCTTTTTAATCCATTTGTCAAATGATGGAAATTTGGGTTGTTTCCAACTCCTTGCAATTGTGAACTGTGCAGTGATGAAAATTGCAAGCGGGATGGATTGTTCAGTCCTATGGTAGCTCGATTTCCATCTGTTTAAGTTATCTGCAAATTAATTTCCATAATGGCTGTACATACATACAGGTCCTCCAGCAGTGGATGAGAGTTCCTTTCCCCCCACTGCCCCTCCAACACTTGTTGCTTTCTGATTTTTTGAATTCAGCTATCTTTGAGAGTATTAGGTGGTATCTTATTAATTTGCATTTCTCTTATGGTTAATATTCAGGAACATTTTCTCATATGTTTATTAGCCATTCAGTTTCTGCCTCTATGAAACATCTGTTCAGATCCTTTGCCCACATCCTCAGTGGAAAGTTAGTTTTGTTCTTTAGGAAAGCTATTTGAGAATTGTAGATTTTAGTAATCAGGCCTTTGCCCAATGTGTCATTATAAACATGTTTTTCCAGTACATGGGTTCTCTTATTTACTCTCTTGAGGGATTCTTGTGATGTACACAGATGATTTATCTTCTATATATATCAATTGTCAATTTGTGCTTTCTCCATGTTTCTGTCCTTCCCTATTTCTAATAAATCATGTATCCTTTTGCCAAATTGCTCAGGTTGGTCCCAATTCCTTCTTTGATGGCCCTAATAGTTTGGGAGTTTACCTCAAGGTCTGTGATCCAACTTGAGCTTATTTTTGTGCATGGAGGGAGGTAAGGGTTTTGCTTCATTTTTCTACAGGTAAATATCCATTTTTTCCAGCATCATTTGTTGAAGAGGGCATCTGTTTCTCATTTAATATTTTGGGTGCTGTGATGGGTAGGTTTGTTATGCCAACATGGCCACAGAAGATTGGTGGATCTGTTGTGACGGCACAGCCAATGAGCGCGCAGGATGAGTTGAGGGGCAGATGTGGGAGGAGCTTCGCAGGTTCCGCCCCCTCTCTCTCTTGCTTCCGGATCTTCGGACCAGAGAGCTGCCTTGTTCTTCCTGTGCCTCGACCTCCAAGCAACACTGCCCGTGGGACACCTAACCGTGGACTGTGTTACTGTGAGTTGAGGATCCTTCAAGCCCTGCTTCGCCACGCTCCTGAGCTATACATCTCTTGAGCTGGGGACTGTTGGACTCTGTCATCTGGCTGATAGTTGGTGACTGTTGCTCTGCCGTTTGCTGCCTGTAACCAATAGCCTGGATTG
>PVJH01023465.1:0-16138 GCA_004026705.1 Nesogale talazaci | reverse complement strand
TAATTACTAGTGTCCTGAATTTTATTTCTCTAAGAGAACCCTGCCTGACACAGGTTCCCTTATAAAAGATCAGTCATGTGCATGCTGATGATTTTATATCTGGGTTTTCAATTCTTTTCCATTGGTCTGAGTACCTATCATTATGCCAATACCATGCTGTTTTGAACACTATGGCTATATAATATGTGCTAAAGTCAGATTAAGCAAGCGCTCCCATTGTGTACTTCATGACGACTCATCTGCTAATTCTGGGCTTCTGTCTCCAAATAAAGTTGGCCATCATTTTTTCCCATTTTCTTAAAGAAAAATGAGAGTAACTGTATCGGAATTGTATCAAACTTATAATTGTTCTTATCTTTGAACCCATAAGTGCAGCCATTTTAAATCCTTCTTATGTAAATACTTTTTTTGACTAACCCTCCACTTTATCTAGAATGATATCCTTTTCTGGGAATTGGTCTCTTCTGTTAATATGTTGGTATGGGAGAGGAAATCTGACCATCCTGACAGCACTTTCATATTCTTCACCTACACCACAGTTTAAATGCATCAGTTTTACCTAAGCTTTCCTTATTCAATATCCAAATTTCACATGCATATGAAGTGATTGCCACTGCTTGGGTCAGGTACATCTTAGGCCACCAGTAACACCCTTGCTTTTCAAAGCTCTAAGGAGGTATTGTGCAGCTGGTTTATCTAGTGCAATGTATATTTGATCTGTTGAATGTTGTTTCCATGAGCAATGATTGTGGATCTAAACAAAATGAAAGCCTGAAACCTTTAATGTTTTCTTTTTATCATGATATTATTTTTTTGGTGCAGTCCTGAGGATATAGGCTATAAGTTTGACTTTTCTTTGAGCTGCCATTCATACTGAAGTCTGCAGTGCTTGGTCTTTATCAGCAAGTTCTTAAAGTTCTCGTTATTTTCAGCAACAATGTTGTGTCATCTACATATCTCAGGTTGTTAATAAGACTTCCTTTGGTCCTGGGGTCATATTCTTCTTCATGGTGTCTGACTTCTCTGTTATCTGCTCAGCATTGAGATTGGACAAGTATGACAAGAGGGTAAAACCTTGATTCACACCTTTCATGACTAGGAACCACGTAATATTCCCTTAAGCTATTCACAGAGCTGCCTCTTGATCCAAGTACAAGTTACACCTGGGCATGATATGGTGTTCTGGGATTCCCATTCTTCTTAAGTCAATCCTTAGTTTTTTCATGATTTGCACAATCAAATATCTTAGTATAGTCAGTTAAAAACAGGAAACTATTTTTTGTGGTGTCCTCCTCTATCAGTCAAGAGCCATATTATATGAAAAATGATATCCCTTATTCCAAGATCTCTTCTCTCATCCGGTCTTAACTTCAACAACATGCTATCAATGTACTGCCGAAGTCACTGTTGGATGGTCTTCAGAAAGATTTTACTTGCTTGTGATATTAATGATGCTGCCAATAGTGATTGGTAGATTTGTTGTGCCAATATGGCTAATGAAGATATCTAGGTTTGTTGTGACAATATGGCCAATGCACACATGGAAGATTAATTGAAGGAGGGTATATAAATGGCTCGGTGACCCTCACCTTTCTTTCTCTTGCTCTTGCATCTTTGGACCAGATGACTTCCTTGCTTATCCTGTGCCTCAATTTGCAAGCTACACTAGCTGTGGGACACCTAATCCCTGGACTCTATCGCTGTAAATTGAAGTTCCTTCAAGCCCTGCTTCTCCATTGTGGTGGTCATGTACTTGATGTCAATTTCATGATTGGGAGTGTAGGGGTGAGTGGAGTCTAGTCTGTCACTCTGGAGATAGCCAATGAGGCCTCTGTGTGGGCATGGCTTTCTCCTTAGACTTCTGGGAAGTCTTGCAGTATTTCTCAATTGGAGAGGAAAGAATTGGTTCAGTCTCCGAGATGACGAACTACTGACAAGAAGCGATGACAGCGCTCTGATCAATCCTGATTCCTGGACAATGGAGGAGCCAGAGGAGCAGTCACAGAGGTTTGCCCTGATGGAGCCAAAACTCTGGGGCCAGGGAATCCACATGGAGATGCCTATGAAACCATGGGGAGACCCCTGCAAGCGTTGAGATGTTTTTACTGCAACAGGACACACAAGACTCCGCATCCACTGGCCTGTGATTGTCCTGGTATCATTGCACATGCTTTGTAAGTCAGAAGGAGACTTCATAGACTGGTATTGTACATATGGGATAATATTGGCCTTATGAACTTGGACTGGACTGAGTTGGAATGCTTTCTCAAGTTTCTTTCATCTTGTACATAAACCTTTCCCTTATATCTGTATGCATGTTTATGAATTTGTTTCTCTAGTCTACCTGGACTAGCACATCCATACTACTGGAATACACATCTCTTGAGTTGGAGAATATCAGACCCTGTCATCTGGCTGACTGTTGACCTTCGTTGCTGCTTGCTTCCTGTGGCCAGATCACCTGAATTTACTCTACAGAAAACTACCCAGTGGCCCTCGAGACTCAAAGGACTGCCAGTGTATTAGTTGTCTCACGCAAGTGACTTACACTGAGTCATTCATACTGCTTTGTAGACTAATTAACTGTTCATTTCTTAAGTGGTATATATATATATATATATATATATATATATATATATATTTATTAGTGTCCTGGTTTTGTTTCTCTAGAGAACCCTGTGTAACACAAGTGGTACCAGGAGTGCTTCTAGAGAAATAAAATCACAAATATGGGTTTCTATGATGAGCTCTCCAATCTGATTAGTCTTAAGAGCACTGATGATGCTAATTCTAGACCTAAAGCCATGGATAATTCTGCACTCCTACTAGTCCATAGTGTGAAATTACAAAGCTACTAATGAAAGTAGGAACACTGATATATGGGGTGCTGGTTAAAGGAGAGGCCCTGGGTGATCATATGCTTGATATTTTCCGGCAGTTTTGCCAAGATGGCAAATATAGAGAAACTGGTTGGCTGGTACTCCTTATAATGGAAAGTGTGATTAATTTGAGGGATGATCTCAGAATCTCAGAATCTGAAGCATACCTCAGTTCTAGAATGCATCATTGAAATAGACATATTAACTGGCAGAACCACCATAGAGGATCACTATGTGTTAGTTCGGGTAGACTGGAGAAAAAAAGCTATTATCTATCTATCTATCTTTATATCATCTATCTAGTTTATGTTCAAGTGAAATGAAACATTGAGAAAGTATCTCAACCCAGTCCAAGTCCATAATTCCAATCTTAGCCCATATGTCCAATACCAACCCATAAGTCCTTGTCAGACTCACAAAGCACCTGCAATGACACCAAGACAATCGCAGTCCTATGGGAGCAGAGTCCTGTGTAGAAGCATCTCGGCACTGACAGGAGTCTTCATATGACATTTCTGGCTTCAGAGGTCTGGTTCCATCAGAGTGGGACCATGTGGCTCCTCTTCCGGGATGACTCACAAGGAATCAATATTGTGTCTTGTCATTAGAGCATCTCCAATAGACTGTGTTGATAGTCTCTCACCTTGATGGAGGGGGGGGGGGAAACACAAGATTTCCCAGAATTCTCAGAAAAAGTCATGTCTACATAGAGGTCTCATTGGGTATCTTCAGATTCACAGGCTAGACTCCACCCATACACTCCCAGTCATGAAACTGACACCAAAATACATAACTGTCACAGACCACCCTTTGTTAATTTGACACTTTTGCATACCTCTGTAAACATATGTAATTTTCAAACAAACAATAGAATCATATCTATATCTAACAGGATAAAACTAAAATGCATAAAATTTAACATGCATCACCATTATTTAAAAATAGCATTTAATAAGTCAACAAAATAAAAAATATCCTATTCCTTACAATTGCAGTTAAGTAAGACACACACATTAATTATTTAAATCCATGAATATTTATTTTCCCCACCTATGAGAGTTTTTAAGCCAACCACTTCATGTTTTTATCCCCCCGATTTTGGGTATTTGATTTCTATATTCCCCCCTTATATGAACCCAGTGCTCCGAGGAAGCATTCATATCTTTTGATTTTCATTCCTGTTGGAACCATGTGAAGTCCACATCCACAAGCAAAGTCAAATCAGAACAGGCCTTCCATAAAATCAGCAGCAATAAAAAAAAAAACAATAAAAATAAAAAAATCAACAGCAACATGTGCTACTTCAGGGCTCAAATAGTTTCTCTTCCTCTGGTCAGGTTCTAGTCAAATTAATGTGGGCTGTCTCATTAGCCTCACCAGGGTCACTTTCTCTTTAGACCATGGTCCCATCACAAATCCTCAAAAAGCCGAGACCTCTCATGCTAGGTCATGAACTTCACATAAGTCAGCCCCCTCTTTTTTATGGAGGGGTCATCATTGCCTCTGATGGTCGTGGGCGCTACCCAGTGCTGCTACTGAAAGCCACCGCTGGATTTGAACTGCCAAGCTCACGGGCCGCAATCCTGCACTCAACTACTTACGCCACCGGAGCTTAGCCCTAACCCAGTCTTGTCTTCCCTATTTCCTGTGAACCAAGTCCATGAGGGTCAGTAGCCAAACTCAACCATTTCTTTATTGCTGCATTTCTCGCACTTCCACTCAAAGAGTTGGTCTAGGTAATAACCTAGCAAGAATTTCAACCTGCCACAGGCTCCCGTTAGCATTCAATCTCAGACAGGAGTTATCTTCATGGTTTCATATTTTTCCAGCATCTGAAAATGGGCACTGGTTCAAGATTTCACAGAAACAGGGTTCCCCCTTCTTCAATCAGTCAATCTATCCCTTAGGCAGATGGCAGAAATGTTTCTTCTGTGTGTGTGTGTGTTTGTGTGTGTGTGTCAGTTAATCTGGTGTCAATTTAAGGATTAAGTGTGTAGGAGTGGAGTCTAGCCTGTCAATCTGGAAATTGTTAAATGAGGCCTCTGTGTGGGCATGGCTTTCTCCTAGAATTCTGGGAAACCTCACAGCATTTCCCCCTCTGAAAGATGCTTTACTGACAAGACACGATACTCAATCCTTGAGAGACATTGCAGCTGATAAGATAGGAGTTTGGCTCCCTGCGAGTCATTTTGGAGGAGAAGCCACATGGGCTTACCCTGATAGAACTAGAGCTCTGAAGATGGAAAAGCCACATGGAGACTCCCGTAAATGCAGAGATGCTTCTGCCATCATTGGTACACAAGACTCTGTACCCACTGGCTTGTGATTGTGCCAGTGTCTTTGCATGTGCGTCATGAGTCTAAGGATGACTTATGGATTGATATCAGACATATGGGTTAATATCAGATTTATGGACTTGAAAAGGACTAGGTTGGGATGCTTTCTCAATATTCCATTCTTCTTGCATATAAAACTCTCCCTTATAAACATATGTGTGTTTATAAATATTTTTCTCTAACCTCTCCAGATTAATACACTCTGAAATGTGGAATAAGGCCTATTGTGGTGAGAAAGGCCAAGTGGACACCATTATAATTGCCATTGCATAGGGATTGCATAGATCAGGGCCACCATCAAAAACTTGAAAAATGCAGAGGTGGTCATTCCTAACACATCCCCATTTAGCGCTCCTATTTGGCCTGTAAGAAGACAGATGGATCCTGGAGAATGACAGTGGATTATTTTAAATTTAACCAGATGGTGACTCCAATTGTGCTGCTATTCCAGATGTAATTGCATTGATTAAGCAAATTAATACTTCTTCTGGTACTTGGCATGCAACTATTTATCTGGCTTTCAGCTGGGAGGGGCAAAAATACATTTTCACAACTCTCCCCCAGAAATATATGAACTCTTCCACCCTGTGCCATAATTTAGTCTGAAGGGACCTTGATCGCCTATCTATTCCACAAAATGTTACACTAGCCCAGTATATTGGTGACATTATGCTGATTGGACCAACTAAGGAGGAGTATCAAAGACTTTAGATTCAGTTATACATCTGCATACAAAAATTTGGGAAATTAACCCAATGAAAATTCCAGCCCTTTCTATCTCAGTAAAATTTCTAGAGGTCCAGTGATGTGGGGCATGTTGAGATATTCCTACTAAAATGAAGAATAAGCTATTGCATCTGACCCACATGCCTCCCAAAATGAAAGCGGAGCAATACCGCCTGCGGATTTTGGAGGCAACATATCCCTCACTTGGGTGTTCTACTTTGACCTATTTATAAAGTGACATGAAAGGCCTCCAATTTTGCATGGGGTCCAGAAAAAGGAAAGGCTCTGATACAGGTTCAGGCTGCTATGCAAGCTGCTTTGCCTCTGGGACCATATGATCCAGCCGACCTAATAGTACTAGACATGTCAGTTGTCAATAAAGATGAAGTATGTAGTCTTTGGCAGATATTGTTGAATCATAGCACACATCATTGAGATTTTGGACTAAATCCTGTCATTCTCTGCAGACTAACCCTACATGAAAAATAGCTGTTGGCCTATTAATGGGTCATGGGGGAGACTGGATGCCTCACCATGTGCCAACAAGTCACCATGAGACCTGAACTACCCATCATGAACTGGGTTTTGTCCTACCCACAGAGTCATAAAGTTGGACATATACAGCAACAATCCATTGTTTAATGGAAGTGGTACATATGATATCAGGCCAGAGCAGGACCTGAAGGCACAAGTAAGCTGCTTGTATAAGTGGCCTCAATGCCCACAGTCTCTACTTCTGTCATATTACCTTCTCTCTCCCAGTCTGCCCCTATGACCTCCCAGGTAGCTTCTTATGATAATTTAGTTGAGGAACAGAAAAGCCACGCTTGGTTCATGGATGATGCTGAACAATATGCAGGTGTCACTTATAAGTGGACAGCAGCAGTACTACAGCCCTTTCTGGGATCTCCCTAAAGGACAGTGGTGAAGGAAAATCCTTCCAATGGCCAGAACTTTGAGCAGTGCACCTGGACGTTGTGTTTGCAAGGAAAAATGGCCAAAATGTGAGATTGTACACTGATTCATGGGCTGTGGCTAATGGCTTGGCTGGATGGTCAAGGACTTGGACGAACATGACTGAAAAATTGATGACAAGGAAGTGTGGGGAAGAGGTCTGTGGATGGACCTCTCTGAATGGGCCAAGAAAATGAAAGTAATCTTGTCTCATGTGAATGCTCACCAAAGGGTTAGCTCTGCCAAAGAGGACTTTAACAAAGAAGTGGGTAAGATGACACACACCATGGAGACTGGTTCACCTCTTTCTCTGTTACTCCTGTTATTGCCCAATGAGCACATGAACACAGTGGACATGGTGGTAGGAATGCATATTATGCTTGGGCACAGCAACATGGATTTCCACTCACCAAGGCTGACTTAGATACCACCACTGCTGAGTGTCTCATTTGCCAGAAGCAGAGACCAACATTAAGTCCAAGATATGAGACCATTTCTCAGGGAGATTAACCAGCAATTTGGGAGCAGGTTGATTACATAGGACCACTTCCATAATGGAAGGGGCAGCATTTTGTTCTGACTGGAATAGACACCTATTCTGGATATGGATTCGCCTTCCCTGCATGCAATGCTTCTGCCCAAAGTACCATTCATGGACTTACAGAATGCCTCATCCACTGTCATGACATCCCATATAGCATTGTTTCAGAACAAGGAACTCATTTTACAGCAAATCCAGTGTGATAATGGGCCCATGGCCATCGATTTCACTGGTCATATAGTGTTCCTTATCATCCTGAAGCAGCTGACTTGATAAAATGATGGAATAGGCTCATAAAGACACAACTACAGTGCAAACTATTTGCCAACCACTTGTGGTGCTGTGGAAATGTTCTCCAGAAAGCTGTATATGCTCTAAACTAGTGGCCAATATATGGTGCTCCAATAGCCAGTATTCATAGGTCCAGGAACTAAGGGGTGGAAGCTGGAGAGGCACCACTCAATATTGCTCCTAGTGACCCACTTGCAGCATTTTTACTTCCGGTCCCAGCAACTCGATGTGCTTCAGACCTGGAGGTCCTGGTCTCAAAGAAAGGAACTCTCCCTCCTGGAAGCACATCACGAAATCCATTGAACTGGCAGCTAAGAATGCCCCCTGGCCACTTTGGGCTTCTCTTGTCTTTGGATCAACAGGTCAGAGAGGTTTTCACTGTACTGAGTGGCGTGATTGATTCTGATTCCCATGAAGAAATTGACTGGTATTACATAATGAGGGTAAAGAAGAATATGTCTGGAATCCAGGAGATCACATTGGGCGACTCTTAGTGCTACCATGTCCTGTGGTAAAAGTAAATGATAAATTGCAGCAACCCAATCATGACAGGACATCTAATGACCCAGATACCTCGCAAATGAATGTCTGCATCACCCCATCAGACAACCAACTGAGGTAATTACCAAGGTCAAAGGTAATACAGAATAGGTAGTAGAGGAGTGTAGTTCTACCTATCCGTTATGACCACATGATCAATTGCAAAAGCAAGGTTTGTGATTTTTAGTGTATTTTCTTTATATGAATTTATTTGACTTTCTTTTTTTTCATATATGATATATCAGATACAGTTGGACTTAGTATTTTCTCATTTATATGTGATAGATATTTGATGTTATATTCAAGTTTAATTTCATTGATGTCTGGGAGTTATATATGACTAAAGAATTGTATACAGGTGCCAAGTTGGCAAGGAGTGGATTGTGATAGGTACGTTTGTTGTGCCAACATGGCCAATGAACACATGTGAGATTATTTGAAGGGCGGCGATATAAAGGGCTCTGTGAGCCTTGCCTTTCTCTCTCTTGCTCTTGGATCTTTGCACTAGCCAGCTGCTTTGCTTGTCCTGTACCTCAATTTGCAAGCTACACTACCTGTAGGACACCTAATCCATGGACTGTATCACTGTAAAGTGAGGTTCCTTCAAGCCCTGCTTCTCCACACTACTAGAATATACATCTCTTGAGCTGGGGACCATCAGACTCTGTCATCTGGATGGCCATTGACCTGTTTGCTGTCTGTGGCCAGATCACCTGAATTACTCTACAGAGGACTGCAGGGTGGCCCTCAAGACTTGAAGGACTGCCAGTGTATTAGCTGTCTCACGCATGTGAGTGGCACTGAGCCGTTTGTACTACTTTGTAGATTAGTTTCTTACATTAGATATATTTCTTTCTTTTTTTTTTTTGGTATTTTTGGGGGGCAAGGCATCACTGCCTTCTTGTGGTGGAGTAGGAGGCCCAGTTTTTGCTCCTGTGGAGCCGCTGCTGGAATTGAGCCTCCATTCCAGTGGGCCGCAGTCCTACACACAACCACAATGCCACCGGGGCTCAACCCTATATTTCGATCTATATAAATGTATATATAATTATTAGTGTCCTGGTTTTGTTTGTCTAAAGAACCCTGTCTAACAGATCTATAATTTGCACATTCTGTTTTGTCACTTTGTTTCAAATGAAGATATGTATGGATTTCTTCCTGTCAATTGACCAAACAGCTGTCTTCTGAGTTTCCTGGCATAGGCCAGAGAATTCTTGCAGTCTTTCTTCAGTTTGTTGTTATGTCTAAATTGTATTTCCTCAATTCTTGGGGTGTTTTATTTAAATAATGCCTTCAGTGTAGTTTGATCTTTATCCTTCAGTATCAATGGTTCTTGTTCCTATGCTACTTCTTGAACTGCAGGAATTTCAAATAGTTCTTTTTTATATAGTGACTCTGTGTATTAAATCTATCTACTTTTGATCTTTATGTGTTCCATTTCATTCTTGACAACTTCCAAATTTCCTAGATTCATACTTCTACCATCCCAGTTCTGATTGCATGTTGATTTGCACCTATCTTTTGATATTTTGAGCTGTGCCTCAACAGCAAATGAAGATCTGAAGGTTTTATATTAAAGGCTTTTACTCCATCCATGTCACCATGGATGAACGTACTTTGAGAAAACAGCTCCTTCTCATTCACATTTACATGGTCTTCCAACCCAAGGGGACCATCCCTTGGTACTATCTCTAATATTTTTCTGCTTTCATTTATTAGACCTTCGGTGTTTGGCAATGTTTTGAAGTTTTGAGTGGTTACTTCCTCCATAGTGGGAAGATGATGACTTCTTCCTAATCATTTCTTCATCTGTAAGCTTTGCTGACACCTCTGCACTTTGTGTGACCCTGCTGATATTTGAAACATGAGGGACATAGATGCAGACATCACAGAAGCACGGACACTGACAGACACATGATTGTATTTGAGAAGATTTAGAGTCATAAAACATCATGATATCTCTGAATGATGCAAATTATTTATGTGGTTCTCTGCTAACCAACTAGGTGATGGTTTAGTCCAACCAGTGGTATCTTTAAGGAAATACTTGGTAAAATAATACTTTAAAATCAGTCTTTGAAAACTCTGTGCATAATAATTCTACCCTGACAAACATTGTGCTCCTGTGAATTACATTGGGGGGGGGGAGGTCTGTCAATTTGATACATACTGTCACCTCTACCAGTGCTTCTTAAAGGAAAAAGTCAAATACATCCATTACCACTCAGAACTATATATTTTTTAGTTTAGAATACCTGAAAATAAGACAGATTATAAAGCTCAGCTTTAAAATCTTCTAACAACTTTAAAATGTTATTCAATAGTCACCTTTTAAAAGTATCTCCAGTTGCCTTCAGTAACATCTGTTAAGCATTAGTGTATTATTCTTCAAAGAATCATACTTTTTATGAGGCAAACCTTCTTTAATAGCATTTGTACTACATTTTTTATGGTCCTTTTCCTGTCACAGGAGCCCAGGTGGTATAGTAGCTACATGTTGAACTCTAATCTGCAAAGCCGGCAATTTGAAACCACCATCTGCTCCCCAAACAGCTAACTTTGTACACTCCCAAGGGCAGTTCTACTCTGTTCTCTGGGGTCATTAATAGGCAGCACTTACTTGGGTGGTGGTGAGTCTTTACTTATTTATTTATTGGTTTTCCATTACACTTTGATTGGTACATATTCATTGTGACTCAAATTTCTTAAGAGGGTTGTAAAGTTAAGGACAGGAATTTGCATATATTTGGTATCAGTGTTTCACAGCCTCCCTCGGTGATGATCAAAGTTCCCTAAAATAGCAATGTTGATTTTGCTGGCTCCAGTACAGAGGAATGCTTTCAATCAATTTCTCTTACAGGATGCCTTGCGTGCCAAGCATTAATGAAGACATTTATTTTGAAAATCATTTATGTAATTATTCTCTTATAAGTATACACTTGTTGCATAGACTTGGTTTGCATGCATGTGTTACCCACCATTTTATCTGAGTTTTGTATTTAGGAACACTATGTTCAATGGCATGTTGACAAATGCCCAGTGAAAATAATTACCACATCCCAAATGACTATTTTAAAAGCATCCGAAACTGGATGGAGAGAACGTATGTAATTCAAATATGCATATTTTCCTAATTATATATTCTCTGGCTGCTAAAGAACGTCAATTCAACTCTGACCTTTCATGACACCAAATAACAGAACAGCACTGCCCAATATGATTTTCTAGGCCAACTTCTTTATCAGAGCAGATGATTATGTCTTTTGTTCACAGTAGTACATTCAGTCCAGCAACCACTTAGTGAACAGCCACACTCTTAACATTTGCCCCTACCAGGATTCTTAAAGGGCTTGGTGAGGGGGTGGGCAGCAGCATATAATCAAGAATGCATTTGCACACACATCATTCTATTTCTAAAAAATAATAATACATCATTTTGAAAGACTTGGATGTCTTAGTATATCCTATTTCCTTTACACGTTTTTTTTTCATTGCTTGCTTAAAATAGATCTGCTAACTGTCCTTTTAAAAAGTAAATTATAAAGTTTCCTTTTATTTAAACAAGCAACAATCCTAGGAAACTATGAAGGTTATATACAGTTGCGACTCTGACAAATGAGTTAGCAGTGAAAATAGATTTGAAGTATAGGAATCAATTGACATCTCTGTAATTACTGTTATCCCTGGTAGATTCACTCTTTATTTGCCTTCTTTAAGCTATCAAATCTTTTTAATATAACAAAAATCACTAATTGATTTGCTCATTTTGTTTGACAGCTAAATTACTAACACATAGATTTATGTACAGTCATATTATACATGAAAATCTTATTTACAAAATAGTTTGTGACAATTTTATCTTCAGCAAATATTTAAGATACTTTATATGAAATACACATTTTTCATGGCCTTTTGAAAAGTGAAATGTAATGCTACTTTTTGACATAATTTAACCTGTTAAAATCAATTGTCCTAACTTAAAGTAAAATGTTGTACAAAGCAAACATACTGCCTAGACCATCTGCAAAAAAAGATATGAGACCAAATGAAACAGACACAGATGATAATTCTAGGACCATGAGTTTCAGAGGAAAAGTATGAGATGTGGATTGAATGTGGACGAAGAGAAGAAGCTCAACAAATGTGTCAAGAAGCAGATGGGCGAATCATTGGTTCACTTGTAAATTGTAATCACCTTGAAAACAAATGGCATTCAAACGCAACAGTCATCTGGAAGCACAAGTTCATATGGAATGACTAAAGAAGAGGGAGATACTCCTTTGTTCTCACACCCTCTTGGTGATCCCAGACATGGCCAGCCCTTCACCTCACTTACTCAGGGACTGAGGACCCCATATTCACCCACTACTGGCAAAGTTCCTACCCTGCTGGAGGCTTCCGGTGTCTTGCCATAAACCACAATTAGGATGCATTAAAGCCACATCTGAAGGTGTGCAAATTATACCTCATCCCACTAGCAGCAAACAACCTATCACTGCTAAAGCCTGGATAAGCTGAGCTCCTTCCAAAACTCCCCATCTCCAGCAGCCTTCTGTACTTGAAAGAGTTTCTTCTAGAAACACCCCCTGAACTAAGCTGCTTCCTTCCTTCCTTCCTTTCTTGCCATTATGTTTTAATTAGCTTTTCATTTTGTATAATATTTTAATTAATCATTTTATTGGGGCTTTTACAGCTCTCATAACAATCCATACATCTATTGTATCAACCACCTTTGTACGTATGTTACCACCATAATTTCTAAAACATTTTCTTTCTTCCTGAGTCCTTGGTATCAGCTCCTCTTTCACACACCCCCAACTCTCACCAACTCCCTCTCTACCTTCATGAATCCTTCATAATTTATACATTATTTTATTTTCAAATTTTTACTTTCCCTTCACGCATGTTTCTGTTGTTCATCCATTTGGGAGTGGAGTTGTACATCGATCATTGCAATGGATTTTTCCTTCTTCCACCTTTCTTCTTTGTTTCTATTTTAGTTTTTGAATGCCCTGACATATGACAGCAAATGGACCTTCATATCCTAGTCATGCCTATGGGTATTACATACCTAATCTAGTGGGTCAAAGCCACTGCCTGTTCTTGTATCACCTGATAATTGACAGATAAGCATAACAAATTGTAAACAGAAAATTTCATTCACACGTTCTCTATCATACTTACCAAGAAACAAACAGGGAGTGCTTAAGAAGAAATCATTATACTATCATCAGTTAAACACAACAGTGCAATATCTCAGAAACAAAAGACAGATCCAATTCACAGAAAGAAGTAAGTTAGAGTGTAGTAAACAAGTGCAAAAGAAATAACATTTGAAATGACTGATTAGAACTTCAAAAGAATGACATTTGTGTCCTTTCAATAGACTGAATAGATGTAAGAGTACTTGCACACAATCAAGGAAAATTTGGGGGAAATTAGTAGAATTCAATACAACACCAAATGGGAAAACTGACAAAGTTAGTGAGGAACTAGAAGGCATGCAATAAACAGCAAATAGGAATTCATACAATTAATAGTAAGAATTCAGAAATTGATAATACAATGAAAGGACATAAGACTAGAATTGAATTAATGGAAGGCTGAATTGGTGAACATAAAGAAAGATCTTTCAATACTAATGTGATGTAGTAGTCAGAAAAATGAATGAAAAAATTCAATGGAAATCTAAAAAAATTATGTAAGACCACATCAAGAGGAACAACTTACATAATCTGAATTCTAGAACAGGATGAGACAGAGAAAGTTTTAAAAGACTGAGAAGATATGCATTAAGGAAACTGAACAAAGCCCCAAAAACTTAGATCTCAAAATAAAACTACCTGAATATCTTATAATCAAATGTGTCAAAGCCAAAAATAAGGAAACAATCCTAGAATTAGCCCCAGATAAAAAAAAATACCTACAAAGGGAACAAAGTTCTATTTTATTTGCAGAAACCACTCCAGCAAGAAGACAATGGGAATATATATATATATATGAAAAACAAAATAACCAGACATCAGAACATTATCAGTTAAGAACCATATAGACAACAAAAAATTCACTGAAATGTTACAGATAGATTGGTACATTTCCAGATAAACAGAAATAATAATACTTTTCAAAGACCATGCTATTGTTGGTAGGTGCCATTAAGTCAGTTCCAACAGACACAACAAAGTCTGTTCAGTCCATTCTCAGAATCATTTTTATGTTTGAGCCCCTGGTTGCAGCCACTGTACCAATCGATTTTTTTTAAAAGGTCTTTGTTTTCATCTTCGTCATTACTCTACTAAGCAAGATGTTCTTTTCCAGGGACTGATCTCCCTGGATAGCACGTCCAAAGTACATGAAAAGAAGTGTCTCCATCCTTGCCTCTAATTCTCAGATATATTTGTTTGCTACATTGGAAGTCGATGGTACTTTTAATACTCTTCATATGCACCATAATTATAATGATTCTTCTTTCATCTCCCTTAGTCAGTGTCTAATCTTCACATACATATGAGATAAATAAATATATATAAGTGTGTTTCAACACCTTAAAAGGTCTTGTGCAGAAGATTTACCCAATGGTATGCATTTTTTATTTAAAAAATATTTTTTTCCTTTGGTTGTGTATTTAAGCAAGAGGAAATCTTTGACAACTTCAGTGCTCTCTCTGTTTGACACTTTACCTGTTAGTTAGTCCAGTTGTGAGGATTCTGGTACTCTTTAGATTGAGTTGCAAACCTATTGGAGGCTGCAATCCTTGATCTTTATCATCAAGTTTTTTAAATCATTCTCATTTGCAACAAGCTAGGTTGCGTCATCTGCATATCACAAGCTCTAAATAAGGCATCTGTTCTGAGTCTTTTATGTTTGCTGGAATTTCTTCATTTTGTGTAACCCTGGAATATCAGTACCACATCTTCTAGCATCACAGCAGTAAATAAACCAGCACAGTGTGACAAACTAACAGACAAATGATAGGTAAAAACCATACCAAACTTATTAGAAATATTACAGCAAGTCATTTGATAGAGAATCAACAACACAAGACCATGTATGATTAACATACATGAGTATAACTACCCAAAGTCAACCTAAGTACAGAAGGATCCAAAGTACACCAAAGCAGCAACACTGAAAATCGTGAACTCTCAAGAGATAGCAGTTTAGAAAGGAAATAACAAAGCACAAAGAGGGAAGTCTATTTAATGCTCTTCTATGGAGAGGGAGATAAACAGATTTCAAGACAGAACAAACTATTTTACAAATGGGAAGAAATTTACATAGTTTGACCTCTAGAAAATGATAAAATTTTCAAAGTAAAAATGAAAAATTATACAGTGTTTAGAAAAAGTTTTTTTTTCCTTTAAAAGAATCATTCTTAAATGGTTACCAGAAGTGGGAGAAAAAAGATAGACAAATTACTAACTAGAGCAGTTGTCAGGATCCTTTTTATCAATGGGTCATTTTTCCATGGTTTCTCACAAAAAATTTTGCTGGTGGGTAACATCACTTCTGTTTTAGAATACAGAAAATAAAAATATTTTACAGATGGGATAATCCAATATACTTTAAATATAGAACTGCAAATTTATTATCATTAAATGTATATTTACAACTTGAAAGAAATCATAAAATGATAACAGAAAATTAAAAACCATGTAAATAAGATAAAACTCTATTTCATTAAAAACATTAAATCATTTTAATGGGTTCCTTGATGTTGCTTTATTATCCCTGTAAGGTTTGAGATAGTTGGGTGGTAATTTGTTGTTTTTAAAAGTACATATGGGGCTGAGCCCCAGTGGCGTAGTGGTTGTGTGCGGGACTGCAGCCCACAGGATTGACAGTTCAAATCCAGCAGAAGCTCTCCAGGA